>JAQFYE010002952.1:0-16553 GCA_034694305.1 Protaphorura glebata
ACTTTGGGGTGTGTGTGAGGGCGAAGATCTAGAACACTGAGAAAGGTTAATTAGTTAACCTACGCCCAGATCTATCATTACGTATCTCGGTGCCCTGAACACCACGCCAGTGGCCTCAACTGAACATGTCAAAGCGTACAAGAAATTACAAATCATGGTTTCCAAAATTAATGATGTCTTTGCAATTGGAATATTTGTTCACATGGTCTTTTTCTCACTTCTGCTTCTGCTTTGTCTCTATTCTGCTATCATTAGCAGTGGATCACCTTATCTTCATGCATTTTTTGTTGCAAATGCTATTGGAGGAACAGTTAGATTGATCATTGTTCTCATTCCACTTTCTGGACTTCTTGCAAAATCTGAAAGGTATTTGAATGTAATCAAGTCCAAGGGATTATGTCAAAGCACCGCAGTGTCCTGACACTAATGCCCGTATGCATATCATCTGGCGACGTCTATAAAATAGATTATGAATGCATTTTCAACTTCTTCAATTTCTTGGCCAGCTACATTGTTGCTCTTTATAAGATTTAAGTCAAGAAATATTTTCTGTATCAAGAAATCGTAATGTACAATTCATCACGGATGTTCGTCTACATATGTTAATAACAAATTGAATAGACTCAATTATAGAATATGCACAACAATCAATAAAATCAGCTCTTTTATTCATGTTAAAACTGAGGCTGATACGTCATAGCGGCTTGGGGTTCATCCCACATCCGACATTTCTTTAAAATATTCAAGGGGCATCATAACACTATTGGATACGTTGGAATGTTCTTGAAAATTCTGATAACAGGTTGATCATATTTCATGATATTTTATTTTATGACCAGGGCTACTCCATTTCTCTTCCAGAATGAGTATTGCTGCTCAGTATGGAAATGATGCTGCAACTTGAAGAACTTTCATTTGAATTTTTAACTTGTGACTTATTTTTAATAATTATATGATTTCCTTTGCGATGATGATTATTTTTGGAACCATCTTTTATTCGTATAGGTTTTCGGGCTTTCTCACTGAATAGCGGTTGCAGGCGTACAAATAAAAAATATCCACAGGTTTGTACGTTCGCATTTTGAGAAAGATGGCCAGGATTATTGTCTAATAATACATATTATGCAATCCATGGAATTATACAGGAGAATTTGGTGTAATTAATTATTAAAGGGATCGACTCCTTCTGCTATTCTTTCCACTTCAAATATTCGTACAGAGCAAACTTTTGCCAATAAATAAGTACTGTCATATAACCTCGCATACATCTGGCTCTGGCTAGACTAAATATTTCTACGCGATAAGCATTCAAGTACCACATCGATTATTCGAATGGTAAAAGTACTGTAGTAGTATATTTTAAAGTGGAAACAGAATTCATTATGTAGATAAAGAACGATCCTAAATGTGGATGTGCTTCTATTAGGCATATAATATTTATTTCTTGAGTCTGGCCGTCCTTTCCTTTGCCCTTGAATAGTTTCGTCAATAGACTTCGGTATTTTTAGAAATATAGTACGCAAATGTGCCTCAAGTCACTATACAATTCATAGAATTGTCCAAGGAAAATGAACTAAATAAATTATATCAAGTGGACGGCTATTTTGAAAATTTGTGTAATGGCATACCCATGTTAAGAAAGCGTTGGTCAATAATGCTAATACATTAATACATGTAGAATGGCAATGTCGTATACTTGGGGAGTAGCGTATTGTTGTGTCTCACGGTGAAAAATATTGAACTTACATTGAGTATACGCATAATAAAAATGTTGTATGAATATTTAAAATTGGAACCGAAGTAGGTTTTCCGAACCGAGTGTTGGGTATATAACGTGAGATATGAGAATTCATAGCCATTCGTCGTCTGACGGTAACGGCTCCATCATGATTGTGTCCGACACATTCGATATAACTCTGCAGTTAGTTCGTGTAGGTTGGAGGATTAAATATATTCCATACGATTGGAACTCTAAGAATGCGAAATTGATATCCAGCTCTGCCAAGCATCAACGAATTGTGTGGCTCAACTTATGGGGTGGATTGGTCGGACAATTGGTCATCGTTGCAGTATTGCTCCTAAACATATTCACACGAAGCGTGAGCCCACCTGAAGTGATTGTGACCGTATTCCTATTTGGGATGATATGGCATCCGTCAATCCTGCAAATCTATTTAATTTTTAACCACGTGCGTATCAAAGCACTTATAAATGCTTTCACAACATTTGACTTATATAAGAATGAAGCATTTGGTACAACCCCCTCATCGAATCCAAGAGAGATCAGGTTGGCAAAACAATTGGTGATTGTTGCAATCATCACTACGATTTTCTTCCCTCCGGGCGCAGCTGCAATGTTCACAAACTATCCGGAATTGTGTCATCACCTTCGGTTCGAAACCTTCGAAATGAATTTTTTAATGACGAGCTTCGGATGTCTGTCCGTCGCTGCGGGATGGATTTATTCTCTCATTTTCATTTTCTTCCCTTACGTGTATTTACAGAACACTCTGAATTCACTGAAACGCTTATGGTAAGTTTCTGTTAAAGGATATCGCATACACCTTAAGGATATATGTACGCCGTTGTAATTCGCAGGATTTCTTATATATTGTAGTCCTTGTAATTCTGTACAACTTTTGTGAAGGTCCTACCCCAGAGGTCTAACCGTTTGGCCGTAAGAAAGTTGCGAATGTGCTACCACGTAGAGTAAGTGTCAAATTGAAAGTCACTGTACGCCATCACACATGCCCAACAGTGTATCTCTAGAAGCCAAACTGTTATACTTCTGGGGGTAGGTCCTTCACAAATGTTGTTCAGGATGTCATGGACAACTACACCAAATAAGGAATCCAACGAATTCCATATTCCAACGCCCTACACATTTCCATTACGTGAATGCGTTGGTCTTGCACTCATGCCAGCACCGTACAATTTTTCTTTCCAGTTTTAACGACGACTCAAAAATTACGAAATCCGATGCCTTCAACCTGTTTCGGGCTCAACAAGTCATGCACTCGGAATTTTTGGATACAATCGGACCTCTACTCCCTTTCAGTATTTTGGGATTGACTGCTGTAACGATAACTGCTTTGTTTACACTTCTTAAATTTGGTGCATCAATCAATATTTTCATGGCATTTGGAATTAGTCTCGTTGTCACCGTCATTATACTCGTGGGAAGAACTACTAGCCACATTTGCTCGGATATTGCGAATACCTCCGCTGAATATCCACAGTCGTACTCAAGGGCAGGGAAAACCATATCAAGGATTGATGTTAAGAGATTCAATTCAATCAGAGGGTTAAATATCCGTGTCTTAAATCTAGCTGATTGTACGCGTGAATCATTTGTCGGAATATTCAAAAATATAATTATTGATCAAACGATTAACCTCTTGCTGAGTTATTGAAACACTTGAAATGTTGTAATTATTACTCGTTTCTTTCCATTTCATTAAATCTTGTGGAATATAATTGGCGTATGTAAATTACTCAATTTTTTTTCGAAGGAATTGAATTATTTATAAAAGAAAATGAACTTGTAATTTATTAGGACCGAACGCGATTTCTTGAAAAAACCATTGTCTGTCCGGTCCGTTTGTCCATCAGTGAGGACGATAACTTGAGCAATTCTCGTCTAAAAGAAATCTGGGTCAATAGGTCAGAAAAGTTAAAACAAAACCGTCCTAGTGTAATACTACTGTTGTATCTAAATGTCGGGTGCGTTGGTTTGGTTAAATAAACTAAAGATTAGATCTCCGAAAGCTTGGTATCGATTGTAAAGAAGAATTAGACATGAAAACCGATCCAGATATCGGTGCAAAATTACTCCACATTAAGACGACGCTACAAGATCAAATTATATCCACGTGTACATAAAACCCACCAGTCGATTCTTCGTGTTATCAGTTGTGGGGAAATAATAATACTAATTCTTGATCTAAGTATACCATACAATGTTAACCACCAAACAGCAGCGTTTGAAATTCTGAAACTTTAAAAATACTATGTAGAGGCTTAAAAAAAAGTCAATTTCGGGCTTTATATCTATTGGGAAACATCGGTCTGTTAATTTGTCGGTGAATAAAAGTGTTCTTTGATTTTACCCTGTCCAACTGAGCCCATGACTTACTTCGAAATTGGGTTATCTGTGGCAGCCAACATATCAAGCTCATTTTCTAGGAAAACTGCATTTTTGGAAATAGATCGTTCTATATAGCTTCTGAGATATGGCACTACTGGTATGAAGAGACAGATTAAAAATTTTGCCTCAGTCAAGTTTTTGTTTGGGATTACTTATAAATAAAATCCAATTAATTCAAACTGATTCGCATGACATGTAGAGTACCCTTGGAGTTGAACGACTTTATTTTGCCGTCTGGGATACTGAAATTAAAATAATTATCAATTCTGAAAGGAATTATCAATAGAAAGTTGAGTCCGTACTTGAAAATACCGGTAACTTAGGGGAATATATCTAATTCAAGTATATGGTATATACCAGTACAATAGATTATATACTCAAGTATATAATCTGTTAAAAATCCCAAGTTGCAGTAAAACGAACTTAAATTGGAATAACTGAAACATTTTTAAACGTGATAATATAATGGACAGGACTTGCGTTTGCGAAAACCTGAAAAAATCGGAATTTCGATTTTTACTTAATTGTGATTTCGAAAGTGGAACTGACGTTTAGCCGATCCAAGCAATTTGCACTTGATACAGATATTATTATACAAAACGGCAATTAACCGAAGGAACCAGTCAAATTAAGTGGTGCTATAAAATAGGATCTCAGGTATAGTATGCGGCAATGGTACAATTAAGATAATTAAGCGCGATTAAGTAGAAACGCTTACATATAACAGTCTTTGTGAAATTATTTGAGTTGGACTACCATTACTTCAAGCATTAGCTAATTTGCAGATATTAGAGTTGGTCTGTCGTAGCTCCATAACCAAAGCTCTTCTGAAACATGCAAATGGTTGTATTAGTCGACCGCACCGTAACTAATGGAAGCACACAGTCGATTCAAAAATTTGAGAATCCATTGCACATATAAAGTTAATGTTCAAATCATTAGCTTGCATTCAGCATTCAGCTTTTATTATAATTACTCGAACTCGCAAATCTAGTGGTTTAGAGTAATTAGCATTTCAAATCTCCACGAGCCAGCTAATAAGCAGTATGTTTGATTTTAAAATTCAATGACGAAATTACGAAGTTTAATCACGGCGAATCTTTCGATAATTATCCCCATTTTGGAATTCGAGGTCTTCCATTTTAGTTTGTCTGGAAATGTTCGAATGATTGAGTTAGACTTGTCATAGTTATAAATTAATTGTAACTGTAATTACTGAGTTATTTCTGCCAAAAATATTTGAATTTGATATCACAGATGACGGCGTTACTGTCGACAGTATACAACGGCGGGTACCAGCTACACATACAGCAGTATCTCATCATCACGGTCCATGTACTAGACACTTAAATCTAATCCCCCAATTTCCATCAACATTTCCTGCATTGAAATTCCAAGATTCATGATATTAATTAAAACGCAAATTCGAAAGCATGCTGACCAGAGCAGAACTTGGTATAGTTAGACAGTTCCTTATATAGAGTTGCTTGCAGATTTGGAGTTCTTGACTTCGATTTGCGCGAAAATTGCAACCAACCATTGATTCAAACAAAGTCGAGATGGAAGCGCCCCCTACTGTTTGCTCGATATTATTTCTCATAGTGCTATCTAGTGTTTGCAGTTCTTCGCATTTTGGAATCAGTGGCGAAATTTTGTGAAACAAAACGGTTGGATCATTTTGCCTTCCATGGACTTATCATTATTTGTCGCGCCGCTTCATGCGTTGGTCTTGCAACTTCAATTTCACGATTGGATGTCATAGCTGAACTCCTCAACAACACGATTTCGCTAAATTTTAAATATGGTAAAATACTAAAAACCTTGTCTTTTTTTTTAAATGAAATTCAAAATTAATTTTCTAAACAGGATGCATGCATTTGAACGTGAAATATCAAAATGCCAACATCATCAGAGAAAAAGTGATACGTGCTTGTATGGTGTGTATTGTGTCTTGCGGTATAATTGCTGGTTTCATCTTCCTGGCGGAACACAACTCTTCGGGATATATATTTTCTGCCCTCCCATTGGAATGGCGTAACAATTATGTGATCTTCTTCTGCTTCTTTCTCCTTGAATTTCTGGCTATATCCGACATGACAATGGCATTCTCTACATTCTATCTGATCGAGTTTGTGTGCATATTCAGTTCAAATTTCTGGCTCAGATACATTTGGTTAGTCCAATAATTACCTCAGTTTATTTGAACTGACTATTTTATCACGAGGGTTCTTAATATTTCAGTACCAATAGAGGAAGACTGGAAATGGACGAATCAGAATCTATGAAAAATTCTATCCAGTTATGCCGGCAACTCTATATTCTGAACACACTACAAGGAATAGGATTTGGTACTGCGTTCCTTCCGTTTACTAAAGTGTTAGCTCTCATTATGTCCATGTTAACATTTTATGGATGTATAAAATTAGGGCAGTACATGCATGGACTTACGTATTTCCTTATATACTTATATTGTATTAATCCCGGCGACGTACCTAATGTCCGAAATGTTCAATTTTTCATCCCGATTTGAAAATAATATGCTTTACAGGGCGCACTCGCATTCCGTGGAGCTCACGGGCAAGGAAATGAAACTCCTACGGAAAAATGTTCAAAGCTGCGCGATAATTCGATGTCGAATCGGATCCCTTTACTCGATGGAGAAGGATGCGAGAGCTACTCTGTTTGTATGGTTAGTTAATGGAACCGCTCAATTGTTGCTAACGTTTTAGGTTAACGTTCCTGTTTTTTTAACTGCTTTCATTGGCAGCACACACTTTTAATTTTACTTGCACGGGCTTGACCCTATAATTGAAATTGTGCATTGTTCTGAGAAAAGAGTTGAAAATTATAGTGATGCTGGGAATCGAACCCACGAATCTCGTTTGCTGGACGATCACCGGATCTATCCGCCACGCGGTACAGCGCCAACTATGCCGAATTTTTAGCTCAACCTTACGTCGCAGCTTTCGCGGATTTTTCTATTTTAGTCCAACTGGCTGTTGAAATTCGCAAATAGTTTGAAAAATTCCAATTTATTAACCCAGCACTAGGAAGTTTCGGAGCCATTTTAAAATTTCCTTACGCGCTACTTGATTTTAGAACGGGAATTGTGCTTTGTTCCGAGAAAAGAGTTAAATTTTAGCAACTTGCTGTCACGGCACACATTTTAATCTGTGTACATGCTCACTTAAAAAATTTGAAATCTATTTCACATATAAAATTGATGTTCAAAAAATTAACGTTTTCAACATTCCAGGTTCTTCATTTTACTTCGTCTACATTTAGTAGGAACCGAATGGCTTAGTTGTAGTGCAATTATTATAATGATATACTAAGTGTTCTCCAATTACTTAATTGCTGAGGAATTCCTAGGAATAATAATTTGAGTTTGACATATAGGAATTGGCATTTGACAAGGGTGGGATTTACGACTTTAAGTCTAAGGAGATGAACTGATCAATGTGTGTGCCTTCGAGACTTAATTTCGAAAGTCTTAATTTTTTAGTCGGAATATTGTAACACCCATTGGAAATCAATTTGGTTATTATACTGAACTGTATGGGCTATGGAGCATTATGACTTTAATAAAGAATTCTCTGACTCTCTCACTCTGATTAGTAGGTCGAGTTCACAAATTATAATAATACCTAAATCAATCTTGAGGAACAAAAATGAATTTACTAAAAGTCGAGAACTAATTTTTAATTAAACGCGACCAAGAAATATTCAATGGTAATGGACAATGTTATGAAAATATTCAGTCTATTCTTTGGCTCCATTCTGCAAATGAGTCAAATTGACGGAAATCTTGTAAATTAGTGTAGCGAAGTAAAGTTACACTATTATTATTATAATTATACTTTCGCGATGAAATTCGAAGCGAGAGTGGTATAATCATTCGTTGTGGTATTTAGCCGGTAAAGTTTGAACTAAATTGCTGATATGTCCAATAAATTCCCATGAACGAGCTTACTTCTTTGCAAAATGTTTTACTTGACTGTTTCATCTCAACATAAAAATAGATCTCCTTTACTTGAAGTAGGTAAGTACAATTGAATGATAAATAGATACTATAATGATGCTGCGGTGTTATTATTTTTTTACATCGCACATCTCGTATACGTGCGTAGTATTCCCGATTCAGAGGTGGTCCAAAAGTTATGAACCACACAGTACTGAATACAGGAAATGATTCTTAAGAATTCCAAGTCGAAAGAAGTTGAAAAAGCAGCAGATAGTAGATGAAATAGACGAGGGTAAGAGTGGATTGTAAAATTCAATTCAGTGAGTGCATGAGTGCATGTGCAACAATGCAGCTGACTCCAATGCAATGCAGTGGAATGGAATGTAATGTCAAAAAGGAAGAAAGTTGGAATACACCAAAATAGGAAAACTCGAACTCAGGGGAAGAAAATAAAGTAAAAGAAATGTTTTCCCCTTTTGGTTGTAAATCAATAGAAGAGAAACTTTATCTCGGCGAGTAAAGGGAAGAAATAGTACTAGAGACCTGGGTATTATTTTCGCTTGATAAATTTTATGAGCCAATTGCTCTGATGGATATCCAACATGAAAATTCAAGGGCAAGGAAACTAAAATTCAAAGCCAACAAATATGTGTTCGTCTTCGGAGTCGTCACACCGTTGCATCTGTCGAAATACATGCCATTGGTTAAATCTACGACGGCAACAAAAATATTTTCGCGTATCTCCAGAGATTTCTAACAATTTGCGACAACCATAGGAAACTGACATCATTACGTAAATTTGGCTTTTCCGCCAGTCCAATAAAATATGAGCTTTTCGGATCCCACAGAAAACATTAACTGGTTACCTTCAAAAAAACTTAGCATAAAGATTTTTCATGGCCATGAAGGAGAGTGCGTCTATTCCGGAAGATAGACAGGAAATCACACTCATTTCCGTGTGTGGTGCATATGCGTGCATTTCCTAAATAGCTGAAAACATTTACTGGGGAGTCATAATGTTGTCTAAAATTATTTACCTGGTGGTTTATGGGTTTTAGGAGAGAAGTAGCAAGTAGGGAGGATATCATATCATAAATGATAATGCTTTCCAACCAACTCAACCTTCCATGACAAAGTTGTTCCCAGGGGGAAAAGAAGTCCATGTTCTGTTCTCAAACGATGAGAACATGTAATTCTGTGAATGGCCTCCAATAACAATAAGGGGGATTCATGCAAAACAGCATGGAAAACAGACAGTCATTATTATAACAGACTCCAAGGTATATTACCGTACGTACAAAATATTTACAGGGTGGATCGTAACTAATTTCAAACCCAAAAATACTATAGACATCTGATGAAAACTGGGTCGCCCTTAGAAATTGATGTGTTGTAGATATCTCGACCTCCAGAGCAACTTTTGAGAAGATTATATATATCCCGAAATGTGCGGGCGCTAGAAATACATGGGTAGAATACACTTTGTGACGTCATGAATATGTCAGGGATTCCTGTGACGTCACAAAGTCCATTTTGCCGGTGTACTTGTAGCGGCGGTCGAACGGTTAGACTTTTTTTTGGATAGAAAGGTCAAATTCAAACCCTGGTGCATCCGTGATGTGTTTCTCGCTTTGAGGAAGTAATTCCTACTACTAGGGGTACAATGAACCACCCTACATCCATGTATGTCTATCTATATCCTGTTATAAAGTAAAGTGATGTCTAGATGTCGTGTGTACTAAATCTTATTGATATTGCACAATTCTCTTAGGGAGAATGAGAATGACAATGGAGAATGGGAAGTTCGAAAGGTTTCTCTCCATGAAACCCATTAAGTAATCCCGACTTAAGTGTTTCTTCCTTAAATCGCACTTCTGGGAGATCGACTGAGAATGACACCCGAATTCAAATTCTAATAATGAAATGGGAGTCAGAGTGCCAGCTGGATTCATGTACGTATCAATCGACTATTCCATACGCGTTCTTTGTAGAACTTTAATGAGTCACTTTTACAGGCAATTCAGTTTATTTCATCGTTTTTCGCAGGTTTGTTTTCAGGAATAAGTGCGGGTAATTTGTAAAAAGAACACAAAACAGATTTTCAAGCAAAAAGTAGGTCATTGGATTTGGCTGCATTTTTGATATGTTGTAGACCTTGACCTTCTGAACAACTTTTGTGAAGGTCATACCCCAAAAAGTTTGACCATGTAAGCACGAGAAAAACATGGTACAAATGCATTTTGTGACGTCGTGAACCAGTCACTGATTTATGTGCAGTACATTTGACCCCTGTGTTTCCAGCGGCCAAAATGATAGACTTTTTGGGGTAGAACCTTCAGAGAAATTGTTCGGGAGGTCAAGGGCTACAACATATTCAATATACAATCAAAATCTATGGTCTATATTTTGGTGTCAGGACTTGGCGGTATTGCTTAAATATCGCCGACCTTTTCCTTAACAATGCAAAAAGTAATGACTGTTAATTGATTTGTGGAAAAATTAGGCCTTCGATCCTTTGAAGGAAAAACGTGAGGACTAAACAGGTAGAAAAATTCGTTTTTCTATCGGATGGGAATTAATGAAATTGGATGAGCTGGATTCTGCGAAGAGAATAAAAATAATGTTGTACTCAAGGATTAGGACATTGGAGTTGGAGTTGAAGAAGAAGATGAGTCATCGGATTAGACGGAGAAAATTTATTTTCTTTCATCGTGCTTTCTCCGTATAACGTAAGTGCGTTACATCCGTCCAACCAACGCATCGCAGCTCACCTTGGTTTTTTTGAGAAGTGGACCACGTACTAGATTAGGTGGGCCAACTGGAAAGAAAAATTTCAAATGTCAGTTCCATTTCGGATTCCAGTCAAGTTCAATAGGATTTTTTTTTCTACTGACTCTTCTCTTTTCCGTCGATGGAAGAGCTTAGACCCTCCATTAAAATAAATAAAGTTTTTGAGAGAGAAAACGGATCGGTCGGTCCTTCCTTGTCCTCCACGTTTCCGATCTCCCCTCTGGGCTCTATCCATTCCACCGCACCGCACCGCCAAAATCCTAAATGCGTTTAATCCCCGGGTTTCACCGACTTGAAAGGTGGAATCAGTCAATCCATGTCGTCGGGTTTCTTCTTCAAAGAAAAAGTACCAGTCACCAATAATGGAATTACCAGAGGTCTCGTCCCTTTAAAATTATTCCATGGTCCTTCGAACCCACCGGTTTTCTAAGTGTGCGAATTTGAAAAGATTATCGTTAAAAATTTTAAACTTCTGACCTCATTACGCAATTGCAAATTCGGAAGTCCGTCGAGGAATTGAAATAATCGTATTGAATGAACTGGAAATATTCAGACAATTTTCTTTAAAAAACATAGATGGCGTGCTCTTCCGAATATACCTTTACAATTTTGAGGAAGAACTCTACCTAAGTACCGGTAGATGTTTGTACCCGTTAGGGGATCCGTGTAGCTTAGCAGCGGATCCAATCAATGTTAAGAAGATGGCCCGGACAGTTCTCAAATGGACCCATCATCCCTGCTAAACGTCTTTGTTTCACAAAACGATTCCAGGGGATTGTTTTCAGAGTCCAAAGAGTCAAAATCACTCCAAATCTCCTGGAACGGTGTTGTTCTACGCTCCTTTGTTCCAGCAACAACTGTACTTGTTAAAACAAGCACATAGATTTGACGATACACAGGGTGTGTCATAATATTTGACCACCAGGTACGCGATGTACCTTATAGAAATATTGGCTGATAAATATTAACAAGACCTCATCAATTTTTAACCTAAGACTCTAAGTTTAAAATTGGTTACTTATGTTACGGACATCTTGATGAGCATCCGAATTCTGTGCCGGGATTTAATAAATTATTTGCATTATATATTTTCAATTAAAAAAATATATACACATTAATTGACATAGCCGCTGAGGCCGAATCTCAAACATCATCGCGCATTTTTGGGTTGCTTCCCATTTGGCCTAGAGACGTGCAACGTAGCTACCATCTAGTAATAGGTAAAACCAGTGAAAAAATCCTCTTTAAGGCAACCACAGGGAGTGCAAGTCCGAGGAATCAAACCCCAGCACAGCGAGACAGAATGGGCCATCCAAACCATCATACTGCAATGGATTTGCTGTATATTTCCAATTAAGAAAAAAGCCTCATAGGAATCTAAAGAGATCTCTGTGAACCTGATTTGGAAAGAGAAACCTGCACAGAACAAATTCTAATCGGAAACCCGAATTCAGCCAACTCGAGTTCGAAATCAGATATGGACAGAATGAATGTTGCTGGTATCACCTTTAATTTTGAAATTAACATAAAGAAGGTGGTCACCTGTCAGGTAAAATGTTAAGGCAGTGTATATCCTATATCATGAACAAGATTTCAAAACATATTTGGTACAATATACGCGATTTTAAAATAGAAACATGCACGGACAAAATTGGGGCCGAATCACTTTACTTGGTACTATCCATATATTAATATATTTTCAAATTATTCCAAAACAAAATAACCGATTCAGATAAAAATTGGAAGCTTACTCAATTTTTGTCGTCTGATTTTGAAATGGAAAACAAGTTGGAGCTTGACACTATAGGTAGCGCCAAAAGGTTGACCTTCGACCGCATTTCGATACAAATGAAACCGTTTGAAATAAAATTGTAATGTACCTCATCAAAGCTGACCCTATTTCGAAATAAAAAGAGCTTCTGGATTGCTTTACGAATTTGACCTTTTGACCTCATTTTGAAACAAATGAAACCTTTCGAAATAAAATTGTCAGGTTCGGGTACCCAAAGCTGACCCTATTTCGAAATAAAAATAACCTCTGGATAACTTTACGAATTTGACCTTCTGACCCAATTTCGAAACAAATTTAACTTTTTAAAATAAAATTGTAAGGTACCTCCTCAAAGCTGACCCTATTTCGAAATAAAAAGAGCCTCTGGATAGCTTTACAAATTTGACCTTTTGACCCTATTTCGAACCGTTCCGACTCCAACAGCGACGACGCAAAAAATAAAGGCATCGAATTTCTATCTAGGACTGACTTTCGGATTTGAAGGACGTGCGTTGAATGCTCCGAACACGTGAAAGCAATGGATTTCAGCGATTACTGCGCCGCAAAGATGAATAATTTTTCAGAACTGGTCATAGACTTGGACTATATTGACCCTGGTAAGTAATAATGTTTTCATATTTTTATCACATGACGAGAAATTACTTAGTTTTAATAGTTCCTTGAAATCAAGTCTTAACATGGTGGAATATTTCTTACGGTAGCACAATTAGGAAAAACTACCATTAAATATTATGCTAATAATGACAAAATTTGTATATTTTTATCATTGTCCGAAAACCCAAGACTCTGAAGGTCAGAAGTTGGAAGTTTTGCCCCAAGAGCAGGAAAATATTAGTTCGAGCGTCGCACTCGCAACGCCATCACACTATTCTGCCGAAGCTTCTACAGGTACGTATGATATATAAGATTAAATAAAAATATATAAAATAAATCAAATATCCCGATTTAGTGAAACCGATGTCGAAGAAACCTTCGAAGCAGCCCGAAACAGAGGTCAAGAGGCAGAATCAGGAGAAAACGGAAGTCAGAACTTGGAGGGCTAAAAAGAAGGTAAGTACGGGAGCTCCCTATTCATTCGTGTGTTTCTATTACTGCAAAAAAAATGCGGTTAATATTTAAACATTATCTCTAATTTTTGAAAGCTCGTCCCCGAAAAAGAAAAGGACGAAAAATACTGGGAAAGGCGTCGGCGAAACAACGAGGCTACGAAACGTTGCCGAGAAGCTAAGAAACAAAACTTGAAGGAAATTCTTCACGTGAGTGAAACTCTGGATAAAAGATTGGAGAAAATTAAGTCCAAACATGAAGTACTTGAAGAGAAATACAGCGAGCTTCTCAAGACCAATAAGTCTTTGCGAAAGGCTTTCCGCAAGATGTCCAAAATTTGCGCACGTCATAGTCGTAATTAATTAATGATTATTATTATTAACAACTAATGGACTATTTACATATTGTTACGAATCGAATCAAGTAATCAACTTGTTCAAACAACTCAAGATTTTGTCACCCCAATAAATGAACTTCAAAATATTGTACACTAAACAAAAATATAAGAATATTGTAAATAATTTTTCGAAGACTCGTATTTTCCACACCTTTAGGTCATTATTAGTTCTTCATTAGTGTCAAGTGGTAGGTTAAGGTCGAAAGAATTATCCCACTTTATATCTCTCATCCGGTGCGTATTGAAAAAATGTGAAATTGAATAAAGGAGATATGGGCAGCCGCACTAGAGGTCTCTTCTCTAGTGCAAGTGCGGCCCGAGGTAAACTCCCATTTATTTATTTTTATTTTATTGTCAATTAGTTATGAACCACCCTGTCCTATTAGCATGGCTAGTAGAGTTGTAGTAGATCCAGTAGTGATGAGAGCCTAGAGCGATTCTCTATAAAGGACTTAGCGTTGGACCGGTTGAGTTGAGAGAAAGTCGATCAAAGGAATTAGATTTCCGGGAGAAAGTTTCAACTCAATTTATTTGTCTCAGATCGGACGCACAAGGTTTGTCTTGGAATACATGAAAGGAAGAACACTCGGCCACATATATCACTTACTATATCACAAACTTCCAAAGGATGATGACCTAGACCTTCCATCGTATAGACGATGACTTTTTATATCTTGAAACCAATTAAAATCGGGCGCAATTTTTGAATGGACATGCCACGCTGAGTCACACTTTAACGGGGAATTTCTGAAATTAACTTTAGTTTATTTTTAAATCGTATGTTTAGATAATCCATTACTGTTTTCCTGGCTCACATAAATTAGTGCTTTTAATTAGTGCAAGAAAAAGTTGGTTAAAAAAATGATGTCAGTAGGAATCGAAGCCGCGACCACCCACGTGATTTCTGAGTCCAAAGTCCGAGTCTATGAAATGGCGCTTCTTATGTAAAAAGTTCTATTTAACTGAATTAATAGACATTCTACCTGAATCATCACCGCCCATGTTTTTCCTTCAATTTGCTCTGCTCTTCATTTAGCCTAAAGAAGGTACCCTTACCCTTCTTGGTAAAATCCACGTTAGGCTTTACTACTGGAAACTCAAAACTGGTAAGGTCCCTCAGGATTTCTTGGAGTTAGAATGAAAATGATATTTTGTTCTGTATCTCCAATTGTGCTGTACGTACATTACGCAAAGTGCATTTAGGGTGAAAGTTGGTGAAAGTAGTGGAAAGTGTGATGCCTTGGAGACTCATCTCTTTCTTCCGTTGACTCTGAACATAATGCACTGACAACATATGCATTACTTCCAATATAGTTTACGATCCTCACTACGAATCCAGCCAACTCAATTCTATTTTCCAAAGATCCGACCGATGAAACTGAAAACCGAACGGATGGGATGGGAAAGTGCGTGTGAAGTTGAGGACTTGAGTCAAACTAAAAGTCTGGGGAGTCTCCACGCTCAGATTAATTTTCGGAATGGAAAAGTTTCTTTCGACTTTTCGGTCTACTCCTTCTTCTCCGATTGAAATGTACTGTCGAAGGCCGGGATTACTCAACAACTCCATTTGACAACCTGACGAGGAAGGCAGGCAATATTTTTTCGACTGACAAAATTTAGGGACAGCGTTAAAAATTTCTAAAGCATTTCCTCCAGCTATATTCTACTGAATCATCAACAATAAAGATGTGATCGTTTAACTGGAAACAACAGTTTCGCCGCGAAACCTTCAAATTTTAGGCTTTATTTTTAGCATTTCCCTGACCAAACTTGACAATATCTGGAAAATTACAAATCAGATGATTATCTGACAAATTTATCGACGAATCTGACATACATATTTTTACATTTACGACGAATGTATCAAACTCTTAACGCCAAAGTCAAAGAATTCTTTGATGGTCCATTTTCGAAACAGTTTATAGGACAATAACCAAATCGGTTTAGCTCTTCAAAATATATTAAACGACGTGAGAGAGGAGGAACTGTGAATCTGAATTTTTCTCAGGTCCAACTCTTAAGTCTATTACATATTCATCTTCCAAGAGGACTACCACCAATTCCACACGATTTCCTTACCTTGAATAATAATTTGCATAAAAATGTGTGCTCGGTCCCCGAGAATAAATCACTGGAAAGACGTCGTTATACGTAAAGTCAGCCGTTTCATGAGGCAACCATGCAAGCATACTTAATACATACTTACTAGGGGAAAAAAAGAAAAAGACTACTGTTACTCGATGCTAGAGGAAGAAAATTCTAAACAGGGTGCCAATTGTAAATAAAATAGTTGAAAACTAAAAGAAAGCCGTGCAGTTCTGGATATGAGGAGCAATGTTTTTCGATTCCATTATAGCAATTATTGAAATGATCTACAGAGTAACGTTAGATATAACAATTTTGGAAGCACCTATAT
>JAQFYE010002953.1:0-16547 GCA_034694305.1 Protaphorura glebata
TCTAAAAATCCCATGAAATCTTCAAGCTTCGGAACCGATGTGTTGGTCAGCGATTGCTCCCAGAATTGGCGGGTACTTGAGTCCACCTTCTGAAGAATCCAAAAGACCAACATGACATCTCGGTGCTCATCAGTCGCGACAAGAGACTCCATGGATTGGTTTGGATTGGTTTAATCAATCAGGTCCCGGGTTCAATTCCTGGTCAACCTGCTTCCAAATTCCTTGTATGGCTGCGTGTGTTTACACGATACTTGATCCCCAGAAATCTTGACTTCATTGTATGTGTTAAATAGTTAATGTGGCCTCTTTCGAGTGACTTCTCTAGAGAAGAGTCACCTCGTTGTCTCGTTGATGTCAGTTCAGACTTCATAGCCAAGAGTTCGTTTAGCTGATATATCGCAAATTTGACCTTAAGAGGTTGATATGACTATAAGAATACTGTAAAATCCAGATTAGAACGCGGGAGCTCTATTCATTCACGCAAGGTCAGATGTCAAAGACTTTCACCACTTACACCATTAGGTTATATGGAGAAAGCCGGAGAAATACCCACGCTCTATTTTTCAAACCCCGCGTTCTATTTGGTGGCCGCGTTTTAATCGGGATTTTACGGTTACAACTTTACCTTTCAACTTTCTCTTAAACAGTAAGTGAAAGCAGCTGCAGCTATTAAAATTTGTGCGGGAGGGCGCAGAACGGGCACCGCGCGCGGATAGCCTGGAGAAAGCGCGTTTTCACTTGGCTACTTCTGTTGTTATGTTTCTGTTCTGTTGTGAATTGTGGATGTGTTCCTAGAATAGAATCCGATCTTCAGTTCAGTTCTTTCGGCCGGACTGACAGGTTGGGCGAATTTCTCTGACTGACCGTGCCATCCCCGTGACGCCTCCGAATTCCCGAGATTCGGACTCCAAATACCGAAAAATATTTTACTAGACTCAGTGGGTGCGTGCGTGCGTTCAGCTCTCCAGCAGCATACAACATTTTCACTCCGAAAAGAAAGGGCAGTCGAAATCTGGAACTGGAATTGGAAAGGGGAAAGAAGCCACTGGAACTGGACATAATTTTATTAGTAAAGAATGGCCTCCTCGAGTTTTATTTTTAACTGGATGGAGGGCTAATTTTTTGACCGATTTTTAGAAGGTTTTGACTAGAGAATTTGGAATTTGAGATTCATCCCATCTATTTTTGACATTTAATTGTTGCTTCCTACGCTACGCTGTGGTTACAATAAATTCTGACTGACAGACTGGAGAATTTTACTGACTCAGTTCAGTACTACTGACGGAATTTGATTAGAAGATTTGTCGGAAAACTTGCAAAAATATTTTTAGGAAAATGTGGATTTTGGTGATGGCAAGTTAATTTTTCATATTTATTTTATGCATGCATTTTAAAGTCAACTCGTAAATTGGCAATTTGTTTGAGGTAGGTTCATGTTGAAAAGATACAATAATATGATAATCAGAACTATTCAATTTTTATTTCGCATATACATTTTCAAAATTAACTGGCTAGTATGTTTTGGTTTGTATAAATATGGAGAAGGTCAAAAAAGATAGAAATGACACTTGAATATTAAAACGACATTGACATAGGTAGAGTTCTAATCAATTTGAAGTTTTTTGAATGGTTTTAATTGAATCAGTTTAATTTCACCCCGATCATACAACAGTATACCCAGTTTATGTTAGATTAAAGAATTGTCCAACTTTACTTGGTCTTGGTCGGTCTGTCGATCGTGACCATAGCTTGGTACTATCTTCGAAATTTTTAGTATTACCGTAAGATCAAGAAAATTGGTAATTCGAATTGACTAATAATTCCTATTTTATATTTCCAGCTTCCAAGTCAAGGTTAAGAATGGAAAATATGGTTTCAATAAACTCAGCTGCCAGAATGAATCTTCCAACTCAAAGTTCAGTTGACTCTGAAGACCTCTCACTTCTTGTCCAAGAGTTAAGAGAAGTTGGGTTCGATGCAATACGCTTTGCTTCGTACAGAACTGCAGCAAAACTTCGATATATTCAAAAGAAAGCTAATTGTAAGAATTATTTGTTTATAATTTTCGAAACCAATTTTACGAATGGACTTGGAGTAGTTAATTTATTTCTCTAATTTCTGTGCAGTTATTTTACTGGATCTTTGGAATGTTATTGAGTCGATTCGTGACAATGGACTGAATGCTTTGGACCCATACTCCATAATCAATGTGCCAAAATTAGAAGCAGTTGTGATTTCACTCTACGTCAACTTGAACAAACGTCTTCCTCAAGGACAACAAGTGGAGATAATTAGTTGTGCTCGTTACCTCCTTTCCTGGCTTCTCATTGCTTATGACAAGTTAGTTTTTCAAAAGTTGTATCTTGATTTGATCATGAGACATAGTCTTAGTACTCTGATTCCATTTGTGATTTATGTTTTCCAGTGAAGGGAGTGGAAGAGTTCGTGTTTTTTCTGTAAAGATAGGCTTAGTTACACTTTGCAATGGAAAGTTGATTGACAAATTGAGATGTACGTTTGTCTACAGTTTATTCTTCAGATTCATATATTTTCTTGTGCATTTAACTTATTTTTTATTTTCTTCCTGCAGATATATTTTCACAAATTTCGGATGCGAATGGTCATTTGGTTCTTCCTAGGTTTTCAGAGTTTTTGCAAGAACTACTTGCACTTCCAACCATGGTTTTAGAATCTCCTACTTTTGGATTTACGGAAGGACTGGCAGCGACAATATTTGATGGGGTAATTTTAATCAATTTCGGGCAAATAGTGTACAAATTTCAGAGTGACTTATTTATTTTATTGTATTTTCGCAGACCAGCAAAGTTTTCGTGAACGGATTTTTGGATGCACTACTTAGTGATCCAGGGCCGCCTTGCTTGATGTGGTTGCCTTTGCTTCATACCATGGCTCTTGTGGAAGACGGTAAAATCGCAAATGAAACAATATTTGGAATTTTTGTACAAATGTAACCTTTAAATTTATTATAATTTTCCATACAGTTAAACACTCGGTTTCGTGCAGTGTTTGCAAGACTGGAAACATACAAGGTTTCCGTTATAAATGCCAGAATTGCTCCAATTTTAATATGTGCCAAAATTGTTTCTGGCAAGGCAAAACCGCAGACAATCACAGAACAGAGCATGAAGTGAAGGAATACTCTTCTAATGTAAGTTTTGTTTGTTCCACGGAACTCCCATCCTAAATGGTTTTTGGCTGTGTAGTGCGTAGTTCTTGTTGTGTTTGTCTTTACGCGTTTATACTTACTTTTTATTGTTCTACAGAAATCTAGTGGGAATAGTTTCCGGAATTCATTCCGGAAGTCTTTACGTTGCGTACCGGAGAAGTCTAGGAAAATGCCTCGGTTTCCTGACCAACCAGAACGCCCATTCAACCTCTCTCATATTGTGTAAGTAGAGCCAACTCATTTCTTTGACTTTACCTAATGCCGAAATCTACTTTCGTAAATATATTCTAACAACCCGTAAACATTAATGTAATGAGAGTTGGGTTTGGCTTATTTCTAAAATATGCAATATTTTGGTGTTGGCCCTTTGGGTACCTGGTTTCGTGTGCTCAGCCCACCTTCACCTTTGCCTAGCCACAACGGTTTCCCTAACTATGATCATTTGGATGCTTACACTGACCATAAAATGTTTGCAATGGAAATGGGGCGTTGGTAAGGAATTACAATTTTGCTTAACAGTTTGTCCATTTTAGCCAACGGCTTATCAATTCTGTACTTTTATTTGTGCATGGCTATCCTTCAAATTATTGTGGGCATAATATCGCCGGTGCTAGAAGGTTTACCGTCACCAAGCTCGAGTTCTGCTTTTTGGAGCTTGCATGGGGATAAGTATTATATTAAGTAAGAATCTAAAAGGACACCGCTGGCATTTGTCACCGTCCCGCTTGTAAAAAACCCACGTTTTCAGCGACTTCTTTTGAACTTTAGTTGTCACCTAAATCATCGTCGGAGAAAGTGAACCCGATACTTGATTTCTCATTTCTCGTTCCTAATGCTCCAACATCATTGGAGACCTCTCCAATTTATATTTAAAATGGCCGTATTTAATGTGAAATGTTCACCCAAATATTTATTTTGCTTACTCAGCTAAATTTAATTTAATATGAAAATCGTGGTTTGCTCCTTGAAATTGAAATTCACGAAACATTTCTTGTTTTCTCGTGTGTGCCATTCAGTCCTAACAAAATGCCTAGTTATGCAGAGAGCTTGAGTGAGAGTGATGAAGAACATAGACTCATTGCCAGATATACTGCAAGACTTGCTTCCGAATCCAAGTATCCTGTAAGTGACCTTTTCACTATATGAATAAATGTCAAATGCGTCAATTCTTGCATAAATTCTGCGAAAGTTTTTCCTGTGGTTTTTGACACAGAATGTAGTTGATAACATAAAAATGATATTGTCTGAATTTTCTTGTGCAGCCAGCTCCAATGTATAAACCAATGCAGGTTTGTAAACTGTGATTTTTGTCCTTCGTGTCAAGATCGGTTTTTATCGTTAGTTTCGTCTTTGGATTTGGATTTTTTCGAGTATATATTTATTCGGAATCAAGCAGAAGTATCCTGCAAACTTGTGATTCAACAGAGCCATTGCTTTTAACACAAAATGAATCTTCTGAAGGTCTTAATATATTATTTACCTCTGAAATTATAGCATAGCAGAACTCTGTCTCAAACTACAATGAATTTTTACGACACCACCCAAACTCAGAGGGATATGATTGCACAGCTGGAGAACCGAAACAGAGAAATTATGCGGGAAATAGCTCAGCTTCGGTACGTTGATAAATGAATCGTACATTTACAGAATCGAGACCAGACCAGAGGACCAGACATATCCAAAGATAGAAATCAATAACATATGCATGCATGCGTGAATTCATCTCAAAAATTAATTTCTTCCTAGAGCTCAGCAAGAGATGGATTACATGAATGGGGAACCTGTTCAGCCGATTTTATTGGAAGAACTGGAAGCTCTTCGTTACCATAAGTCAGATTTAGAAGATAAGCTCTATACTCTCCAGGACTCAAGACGGCATTTGATGGGGCAAATGGAAGGGCTTATGAAGCTTTTGAATGTAAGTTGGGAGGAAAATGCTTATGAGTGTCGCTAGAATTATAGAAATGACACTCCGCAAGTTAGCCTGATCTGAGTTTCACACTTGAAAATCTTCCCTCGTGTCCTGGTCCTCGAATCAGAGTACCTAATTAAATACGATATTTCGTAGGCTCAGCAGCTTATGGAAAGATCGCCGACGAATTCATCTCCCAGATCCGCCAAATCTCCTTCAACGAGTTACAACAATGCGTATGCTTCAGGAACTATGTCACTTCATCGTTCTGCTCCAACAACTCCACGCCATTCAGATGCCTTTTCTTCATTTACTGCTGACCTTAGGTCAGCCTTTGGTGGAAGTGAAGATGACTTCTCTTCTCAAGTTCCTAGTAGAGGAAACCCTGGCACAGTCTCATCTTTTCAAAGTGGAGCTCATCGATATTTGAAAAATGATTTACTTCTGGCAGCTGACTCTGTATCGACGGCAATGTCAAGTTTAGTGAAGGAATTGAATACAGGTTAGTATCTAATATTTGTTATCGCAGTTTCGCAGTGCGCAAGGTGGTACATAAAATATTCGGACTTACAACCCGACTCGACCTAACTTAGATTTTTAATATTACTTTTCCCTATTTCCTTAATAGGTTCTGATGATGATAGCAGTGAAGCTCGCCGACGACAAAAACTGCTGAGTAAGTTGTTCAAATGAGTAACGACAAGTCAATAATTGAAACTTTGTAGTTCGGTATTTATAAGAATGAATTTTACAATCACAGATGACACGAATGATATGTCCCCGGATGAGTTGAAACTAAGCAATCTATGGAAGCAAGATTTAGAAAAGAGATATGAAGAGGATTCAAAATATTTAACCGAATTAAGGGCTCAGAGACTGTCAAATGGGAATGTAGAAAGGGACATTATTCAAGCCGGACTCAACAGGGAAGCATGTTCTGCTAGAGCTGCAGCTGACAATATCAATTCATGCCTGAATGCCATTGACGATGAAACTTTTGCAGAATTGTATGACAACGACCCTGATGTGAGCAAATTTTAAATTCTATTCTATTGATACAACTTCTGAACATTCGAGATGAGTATTGATTGTGATTGGTGTCTCGGTTTTTGGTCGAATATGTAAAAGAGTTGTGCCGAATTCAACATTATTTGGGAGATATTATTCGTCATTGCCTAATATGTCGGGAATTATTTTATCGACAGGATCTTATAGATGATTTCCGAGAAACCTCAGGAGAGGACGGTGAGAGAGACAGATCCTACGATCGATCCTACGGTGATCGGGATGAGGAAGGTGAAGGTGATGATGAGAGTGGTTCCAACTGGGAAAGTGAGAACGGTGCGAACGCGAATGCGAATGCCAAAAGGTTTCAACGTTAATGTAAGAGAATTTCAGTAACTCTAATTTCCTGAGCCATGTTTCAATTTCCTGTACCTTGTAAGTGTTAAATATTATAAATAGTGTTCAAATTCCTTCTAAACCAAAAGTTTTAGATTTAGAACATAGATGAGGTGTTCATAAAGGAATGAGCCATTCGAAATCGAAAGTATGAGGTTAACTGTAAAAGTGAAACCCTATCCAAAGTGTGGAGTGCAAGTGCAATACTAAATATAATATAATTAAACAAACCCTAAAAAGTGCTGTTGAGATTGACCTTTTATGGATCAAAGAAGAAAATGTTTCCTGAAACAAATTGTCTTAGAAAAGTGTTTTAAAAAGAATTAAATATTGTGAACTAAATTGTAAATGTACGGTGGGTGACTATGTTTAAGGTAGAATATAAGTAGCCAATCGTAAAGACAACATATAGGTAAAGTTGATTTCGTATATTATACTCTAATGTAACTCGTTAGATTTGGAGGAGACTGAAGATCTGTGTAAGGTTGAGCTTGCAAAATTGTCTTGCAGTGTCAAGTTTGTATCTGAAATTGAACTAGAAATCGTTTAGTGATGTCACGCCGCAGGAAAGATAAGAACGGAAGAAGTTTTCGCCTAACTGGAATATAAACTGCATCAAATTAGAGTACTTTTCTGTCTCAATGCACCTTGGGGCTGATACGAAAGACCGGAAGATAACTTGTCGCAAATTCAGCTGTAGTAAGGCAGTCGCGACTTGATACTAAGGCTTTTCCTAAATTCAAGAAATTGTTTTTGACCTGAGAGCATTTCGTTTTTAGCCAATCGGTTTTGAGCAGTAGCAGAGCACCCATTCTAGTAAGGCCTTGTATGCCGACCTCAGGAGCAAAGTTTCTAAGATTTTTCTATGCACTAGTTTGGGCTACGAATTATTCCAAATAAAGGCGAAATAGAAGTTGCTAACTTTCCACTGTCCACAAGATATATTAATTACGAATTCAACCAAACTCAACTGACGCGGATGTGCTTCCCCTAGTTTAGTTCATGTCGTCTCGTACGTCACCCCCGAATCTTGTAAATAGAAATACAATACTGGTATTTAAGAATAACCAGGTTAATATTTATAGAAAATTCCCGACATTCCTAATATTCCGGTGTGCCGCCGCTCCGTACTCATACTACTAATGTACCCGTTAACCCGTAGTTACCAAGAATTAATACCATACAGAGAACGTATTTTGTTCTTATGTGAATGTGATGTTTTGTACACCTGCTACAACTAAGACGTAGAAATTTTATTATTCTCAATGATTTGAATTCCTCAAAATTGTGATATTTTCTCCTATATATAGTTAAGTTCGAATCTGATATTATTGTATGATCTGTAAGGAAACTAAGTTTTACCTTTCCAGTAGCCTGTAACTTAACTTGTGAAGATTTAACTGAAATGACTTGTGTAACAATAAGAGTGAACACTTGACAATTTATTGTTTAACACATTAATCTCAACCTCAATAAAGGCATATTGACATAACAAAACAAATGCATCCAGATTTGTTATTTATCGTATTCGAATTACGTAATGGCGAGAAGTATAAAGTCGAATTCCTCTCACGAACTTCGGCTTTAATAGAGTCTGGGCATTTCCCCCGTTTTATCCATTCGCCCTTATAGAGAGATTGAAGAAAACTACTATAACGTGGAGACCGATTCTGCTCTACGGCATTACTAATCTCACTTTCCCCCCCCCCCGGAGTCATACAATGTGGCAATAAAGTTTTAACTCATGACTGCTAAAATTAAAATCGTATGTTTCCGCCGTACTATTTCCTCCTACAATATAAAGCCATTCTCTACTTTTTAGTAGTGGCGTTTGTTCGTATTCTTCCACAAAATAAAGCACGTGAAAAGAAGACAATATTCTTTAAACTTGGCTCCTAAACTAGCTTCCTTGACTTTACTGTCTGATTGATGTTTCCTGATTTTTAGTGCAATAATTTCGTATTTCCAAGTTTAAACAGAGCATGTTGAAGGAGAATGTATAAAACCGGATCTACCATAGCACATTTAGCTCCGTCTGTCATGCCTTGGCCTTGATGTATTCCTGCAATTTTTACTCCCAAATAATTCATCACACTGAGGACTTTTGTGCCAATAAAGTCAATATTATATATTTTTGTTCAATAAAATGAATCAATATTTTATGAATTTTAATTTATTTTCCGATTCTTTTGTATTTTCATAGGTAAACTTACATTTAGAGACGGTATACAACCCGAAGTATAAATACGTGTACCTATCCCTCTGACAATATTTCCTATTGTGTTAACTCTAGCATTATGAATTCTTTCTTGGATTACATTCGGCACATCCCTTGTACTTTAAAATATTCTGAATTAAATATGTTAAGGGTATAAAAATAACCTGCCAATCACTAATCACTTGAACCATCCGAATATACTAGCTTCTTTGCTCGACGTGTCCATACTGCTGAATGATCGGTCAATTTTTTGTATTTTCTTAGGCTGAACCGTTGATCGTCGGGCTGGATTCGCTTGCTAAATGATACAAAATAGAATACGAATATAAATGGTTTGGCTTTTTATTAACGTGAAATTCAAAAGCATTCAAACATACATGTATGCAATTTTAGGTAATTTTAAATCTTAAAGTTCAATGAAAGGAAAAATGGCAAACGACCTGGTTAATACAGGAATTTGGAATTTGAAAATTGAGACATTTCTTTAGTAGACAGCAATGTAAAATCTGAATCTGCAAGTGATTGGAATTCAGTGAGAAAGAAAACTGCTTCACTAATCGATACATTCCTGATAGTTTTCAACTCCGTGGGTTTCTGGTGAAATCTTATAATGCGTTGTACTAAGGAAATAGGAATCTCAGAGGTATCAGGTCCTACACGTCACATGGCAATTACAATTTATAATTTATGCCTCCCAACATATAGATTCTGAAGTATGAAAAAAGCGACTTACCTTTCTTGATTTTGCGTTATTTCCATTCGATTTGTTGTCCGGGGGCGTCACTACAGCAAAAACAAAGTTTCTGGAATTGCTTTTGACGTTTGAAACACTGTCGTTGATTTTCGTCATCTCCGCCAATCTGGACAACGTTGGACTTCCACGACTTAAGAATGAGCCCTTCCTTATCTGGAATGTTTAGATCGCAAATAATTTCTCATTTTCAAATAGTACTGAGTTCCTCTTAATTCTTACCTTTGAAAAAGGATCTTCTGGAGATGGAAAGAATAGCTGGGACTTTGCCATTGGCATCTTAACCTTTGGATTTGGATCAACGTGATCCTTGTGACCATCTTGACTCGATTTATCACCACCTTCAGTCTTATCCATATTGGCTACGCTTGCCAATCTGCTAGCCAATTTGGAGGCTGATGTCATTGGCATGGACATCGAAGTATCGGAATGTAGATAAGAACTTTGAATTTTAGCAAACGTTGATTTCCGAATCTTGAGGAACTGACTATCTTCCAAAAAATTCTGGGTGCCCTCCTCCTCATCATCGTCACTTTCCATCAAATGGGAATTCTCCTTCATCCATTTTACTTTTTCAATCCTTTCCTTCTGTCTTTGAATTTCTGCTTCATCAATCGCAACAACTTTGCCCTCTTCGTCCATTTCCATGTCATCATTATTCATATTCTCATCTATTTAGAAAGAGAAAAACGAGAATATAAAAATATTGAACCAGTATTCCAGTTGTAATTGGCATACAGCTTCCGGCAGCACAGGCTGCCTCGCTAAGGTGAGGGTTCAATCCCGGGGGCAACCCGGCAAGAACTGTGTGGATTCTGTGTTTTAAATCAAGTTCCTGCCACCAGGAGTACCATCGCTAGCTTATGAGTGTAAAGTAAAGCTAACTCGTCCTACGAGAATAATACTAGACGATGTGTGACAATGCCAATGCCATATCGCGAATGTGGATTAACGGGTTTAGTTCAAGAAACCAAAGTAAGTCATTTGAATGGACATTCGTCAAAAATCTAAAATATTCTGACACTCACCGATATTTTTCCAACGAAATTGTCTCTCTCGAGCTTTCCCATCCGTATGTAAATCTCCGTGCTCCAAGTAAGTATTTTGCAATATTCGTACTTGCTTTTGATCTTCATCCAACATTTGCTTAAAATGAACTTTCCCGACTTCCTCCCTCAATTTATCTTCATCAATTTTTTCAGCGTCACCCTCTTCTTCGTCTAAATAGTCTAAACCTCTCTCATCTTCATCCCCTGATCCAAGCTCACTTCCAGAGAGCTCAGCCTCCGCGTCCACAAATTCTTTTCTGATCATTCCTGTCCGTGTGCTAACCATTCCTTTGAAAACTGGCTTCTTAATGATTTCCTCTTCGTTTTCATCATATTCGGGTTCAACTTCCTCATCATCATCTTCAGGCTCTGGCTCTGGATCGACATCTTCCTCGTCCTCTTCATCTGAGAATTCTAGACGTCTTTTCCTCTTCTTCGTAATTTTGAAACCAGAGATAACACTTTCCTTGTCATCATCTTCGTCGTCCTCGACATCAGCGTCCCTAGCTTCAATTTCTTGGAAAAGTCGTGTAGTTTTCATAGCTTTCTCGCTAATTTTTGGTGTTTCGTTGTCTGCATGGATTCTTCGACTACTAACTGGGGTTACCGTCATTGTGGCACCGGCAGAATTCGCTGGCACTGTTGACACCATCGCCACATCATCTTCATCAAATTCAGATATGTCTTGAGACTGGGACTCTTCCGGTGTCGCTGGTGCTTGCGTAGGGAATTTCCCTGAGCACAAATCTAATAAATCATCTTCAGTTTCATTCTGGGCAGACGGAGAATTGGCAAAAGGAAGTTTATTCCCGTCCGTATTTTCAAATAATTTCGTTATTTCGTGTGGAATCGGAATTGCATTTGGAGTCAATCCGGAAGGAGTATTGTCTTCCAGGAAATAATCCAAGGCAAGTTCAGAGTTTACTTTCGGTAACACAGAGGTTGGTGACACAAATATACGTGGCGAATTGTTCAGTCCAGGTAGCGCAGGTCTGCATCCTGGTCCTCCACGAAATTTCGGCATGGCCCAAGTTTCTGGGCTTGGAGTTTCTGGCCGTTGTGACTGTAAAAATAATTTCAGGAAACAATTAGATTTTTAACAGGTTGGTTTGAAACGAATTATCTTCACGGGAGGTTATAGGTTATTACTAATACCAAGGAATAACCTAAACAAATAGGATATCTCATCCAAATGGAAAGCGACTGAAGCAACCGAATCTCTACGAACAGAGCACACAGAGATCACATCATGCTCTCCGGCGAATGTCAATTTATTTATTATTATAATTTAACAATTTTAATTTAATTTTTTTGATGATATTATTTTAATCTTACATCCACCTGTCCGCTGAATTTAAATGGAACACTCTGAGTTTGATTTATCTGAGAATAAAAGAGACTGTCCATATCCGCGGGTCGCTTGGGTGTCGTCCAATGGTCATCATTTGATAAACTAGGAGAAAAGCCATCCGTGTTATAAGCGTCCGGTGTGTCCTCAGCAAACATATCTTGAGCATTACGGTTATCATCCAAATCCAATGATTTGAACATATCAGATGATGACTTTTGATACAATCCGTTCATGTCCAACTTAGAATTTTGGGATTCATCCACCTTCAGCTCCTCACTATTATCAACCGGAATTTCCCGAGATTTCTTATCAACGACATCAACAAATTGCTTGATTATGGAATCTTCAGTCTCCTTAGCTTCAAAATCCCCTAAATCATCGTCAAAAACGATAGCTTTTGGTTCGACTCCATCTTTCTCCTCGTCATCCTCTGAACTGTCATCCATTTTCTTTAACCGTTGAAATATCTTCTTGCCCCCTGTGGTGTGAGAACTCTTAACTGAAATCAAATCGTCTTCAACTTCTTCTTCGATCTCGGGGTCATCGCCAGTTTCGTCGTCTGTTTCGTCATCTTCATCATCATCACCTCCTTCGTCGTTTTCTTTGTTTTCCTCATCCTCATCGTCCTCGGCCTCATCTTCTACAAAAGCACTCTTTTTCTTCTGATTCTTCTTTTCCTTGCGACGAATATTTTCCAATTCCTCCTCATCAGTGACCTCTGGTTCGGACTCTGATTCGGTCATATCTTCATCCCCAATAATTTCTTCTTCTTCCTCTTCTGCCTTTCCTTCCTCTGCGTAATTCTCCTCGTTGTCCATGGCATGTCTCTTCATCCTTTCCACGTAGTCTTTTTTCTTTTTCTCTTGGATTTGAGTCCTCAAACATTGTCTTAGTTTGACGAATCTTGCTCCAGGGACAACTTGACGACGATTAGGGGAAGGCGATCCCGTTTCCGTGACTTCGTTGTCATCCACCAAATCCGAAGCCACTTGGACGTAATCAAATTCATTAACAGTAATTTTTTCCTGTCCTTGAGAGTCTTCGACTTTTTTCGAAACACTGAAAATAAAATATTTATGATTATAAGAATATTGGAATGTTAATGATTAAACTGCATTCTCCTTAAGTGGGTACTATTATGTAATTGTACTTTATTGAAAATTTAAAAAGATATGTGAAAACGTGTCCTCATTAAAGGTATTAAAAATACTTCAAATACTTGAAATAAAACGAAACTTACTGAACAGTGAAATGTTGTTCCTTGGGTTTCTTCTGAACTGCTGTGTGTTTGACGAAGCGATCCATAAGCGCTTGCATCTTACGCTGCTTAATACTCGGCTTCTTCGGCTTGTCATCCAAATCGATAAATCCAGATCTAGCGGTACCTCCTACTTTCGGTTTAAATTTCAATAATTCCTCATGGTTCGGTTGGGATTTGAGTAAATCCGCAATTGTCGTCCGTTGACTTGGTCCGTTTTTGACTTGTGTCTCTTCACACATTTTTTCATAATACTCATTTAACTCTGCATCCAAAGTTTCAAAGCGGTTTGGTCGTGGATTGGGATTCGTACTAGGACCTTGCATGGGTTGATCGACATCGACAAGACTTTGATCTTGACCTTCCGCTGGTTGTGGTTCTTGAATTGCTTTTGTGACGGTGGATGTTTCAGGTGCAACGTTTGGTAGTGGATTTTCTACAACTTCGTTCACTTCTGGTGTATCTGCTAAATCCACCAATTCCACATTATCTTCATCAATAACTAAACCGTCGTCACTGTCACTATCAGCGAGGTCAATCTTCTCCAATTTCACAGTGGACAACTCGATTTCTTTTCCCTCAGTGGGAATGAGAACAGCCTCCGTTGTATTCGTTCCAACATCGTTCTCGGTCAGATCGTAAACTTCAATCTCCATATTCTCCCCGGTTGCGATTGGAACAGAAGTTTCCCCATCATTGTCCTTGTTCTCATTTTCAAAATTCTTCATCCATTCGTCAACTTTGGAGCTAAATGGGATTTGTTTGTCGATTTCTTGCAACGGATGACGAGGAGCTTCTTCCGCCAATAAATTTTGTGGAACAGGTGTAGTTGTAGTATCCATTTCGGTTTGGGTAGTGTCGAATTTAAACAAATCGCCTTCTAATTTTTTCCCCAGGCCACCCAGACCTTTCAATTTAAATTTAGGACCCATGGAGGTTTGAAATTCAGCCTTGGCTTTGTTTCGGCGTTCCAAGAATTCATTCAATGAAGGAACTTCAGGTCGATGGTATGGCAGTTTTAACGGGGCTTCTCTCTTCATCCGCTCTGTTTTACTTTTAATCTCTTTCATCACGTCATCCCTTTGCTTTTTAGTCATTCTCTTCACAGTTTTTTGTTTAGATTCGGACTGTCCGGCAGATTTCTGGCTACGACTGGACTTGGACTTATCGGAATCAGAATTGTTCAAAAGGATAGGTCTTTTGTACTCAGTGGGAAAATTTTTATCTAAAGACATCAATGACTCTTCGTCAGAATCCAAGGGAGGACGCACAGGCCGCTTAATAATGACTGTTCCATCATTGCTGGAACCATCAGCGTCCTGGTCGGAATCCAAACGATTCAGTCGTACAATTGGACGTCTAATTTCGTCGTCACTGGAGCTATCAGAATTTCGATTGGTCTTCTTAGTTTCTGGTGATTCTTTCGGGGAACGTGGTGGACCATCTCCAAAGGATAAAACGGACTCTTCATCGGATTGTACCTCTGCCGTCGGTTCAGACATTTTTTCTGATGGCGGTCCAGGAATTACGGTTGTTGGTGTGTCATCTTCCATTTGTTCTTGTCCAGTACATCCCGAACGGTCCACTTCTGTTTCAGGTTGGCCCGGATCAACAACAATGGGCAATACTTCATTCAGAGTCATCGTAACCGGTCGATCAATTGAAACTACAAAATAAGATTTTAGTCCGTTATAACCACGAACGGTCTGAAGGAGGAATAATTCTGTACGGCTGATTTGGTTCGGTTTGATTCAAGACTGTTGTAATTTTGTAAAAATTGTGAATGTTATCAATTGCACGTCCTGAGGAAGGGAGCGGAATGAGCTCCCGAAGGCTTGAATAAGAACAAACAGATTTTCGTTTAGGAACCAAACCAAGTCATCCATACAGAATTATTCCCCGTACAAAATAAGAGCTAAGTAATACAAAATATTTCATCACATAGATCACGAATAGAAGACAAAATTCCGATGATAAAATAATACTAACTCATAATACAAGTTACGAAATCCTTATAGGTCCTTATAGGTTGGCAGCAAAAATAAATCCGATGAATCCAAATACATATTTTCGAGTAAATATTATGAAAATTCCGTTAAAATCAATCGACAATGTGACTGCACTGTAATCAGTAATCGCGTTGTCATCAATCATACATCATTATATGTCATAAATATGGGCAAAAAGAAACAGTAGAATCGACAACTAACGATAACGGCTTTACGTATGCAATGAAACTAGACAATTGGTACGAAAATGTCTTAATTTCTTACCTTTGACCTTAAAGCCGGTGACAATTGCACAATTTGTCAGTTATTGTGAAAATTCAAAAATTACCTTGAATTTAGACAATCTTGACGATCAGCAGACAGGAACGAATTGACTGATGTGATGTCTGATTCGGGCAGGCAAATGTCTTCACTTCACTTCATCTTTTTCCCAGGAGGGGGTAAAGTTTAAAATAAGTAAACTAATATTTAATTAACTAATTAATTAAATCCGACTGATTTGTTGATATTTTCCTTGCTTCCTTTCTTCCGGAGGGCGAGGGAATAAGAGAATAAGATAAAAGGCGGTCAAATCCCGCGTTTCATCACACGGACCAAAGTACCCCAGTCAATTCTCAGAATACTTGTGGAATTTGCACCCTCGCGATGGCAGTGCGCGACGATGTCCTCCCACTACTTGTTGTCATAACTGACACCATCGCGTAGCACATTCAAAATAATCCCAATAGACGCATTATATTCTCTCCACTCATTTTCTTTGTATTTTTAGTGGTCAACGATACGGTAAAACTTTTCGGGATATGTCTGACCTTTCACAAAAGTTGTTCTGTAGCCCATCAAAAATGCAGTCAAATCTAACCGAGGGTACTGGCCCATCTCTTTTGTGCTGTATCGTTTAAAACGTATTTTGTACTAAAGTAAAACTGCTGTCATATACGAGTGTAATTATTTCATCAAATAAAACACTCATTTCGACTTCATTTGCGGCCACGTCAGTAGGATAGGATCTGACGATGATATGAAGATGTCTTAATTGCAAAATGTTTCATAATCTGTCGGGGACTTCAGTCGAATTGTATATTTCAAAACGAGGTGAACATAAATCTGGAATATATGTCGTTTGTACTTTTTCATTTTTGTGTTTTGAGGAAAAGCGAAACCGACTTCCTCAGGAATTGCCGATCCATGACTTAAGTTTTCAGGAAACGCTTGCGAATGTGGTGGCGAAGTTCGTTTTTCGAATTATTCACGGCTTTCCAGGCGGAAGACCGTGAAAAATTGAGAAAGACTCGCTTTTTATTTTCCACCGCGATTAACGTTGTTAAATTCTCGAGCATTTAATATTTGAGAATATTCCCGAGAATATTCTCAAATCCGGTAGCATGTAGCCCCAAAATTTTTAAATTCATTC
>JAQFYE010002954.1:0-16545 GCA_034694305.1 Protaphorura glebata
TAGGCCGGTCGCCTTAAATAACAATTTCTCTAGATTCTCTATTTATGCAAAATTTTATTTTGCACGGGTTCGCTAGTGATTACATAAATTACAAAAAATGGACAAACCATTGTCTGAAGATTCCCAGTGGGACGGACCCCTCGTTTCCTCAATTCCCATTTTAGTTCTTCCAAGTCATTCCCTTTGGAATTTTTTCTTTTTGATGAACTATTTTTCTTCATAATTTTTTGTCTCAAAAGTCAAAAGTCAAAACTCAAAAACACAGGCCATGCACGGTACGGATATTCAGCCAAGGCAGGAGAGTAATAACTTGGGATTTTTGTTTTCACCGAATCAAAACAAAATTAGCCTTGTTGACATTCCTGACATGCATTCACTGAAAATTATTTAGATTTTTCGTACGGTACACAGTTGTTGTAGAGACGTTCATTTCATCATCCCTTAACCTTTAATTTAGAATCCAAATACCCGCCCATTCTGTTTTCGTATAAATTAAATCTTTTATAAAATGTTATGTTATGGACTCTTATTGTGTGAATAACAGGGACAATAAATAAATCATTAGTTGTTCAAAAAGAGATGACACTTAATATTGTCTTCTATTTTTTCTACACACTACTTCTTGGGGAGTTGGGACAGTTTTGAGAGCGTTCGGGGAATCCGCCGGTCAACCAGAGCGGCGCAAAATCCTGAATCCTATTAAAACCGGAAAACCCGAATACTACTCTTGTGTGTGTCCAATGTCCTCGTAAAACTCCCGAATCTTAACACCGTAACTCCCGGGTTCAAATTGGGCCACCCTGTAGCACGTGTTATCGAATTCTGGAATCAGAAATCACTCTTCTATGTACTCGTCTCGTCTGTAAATTGTCCCACAACAGGACATTTAATAAATCCGATAATTCTATTCGGGCTGAATGACCGAAATTTTATTTTTACAGCGTTTTTTATGCAAAAGATGTAAAGTGCATGATTTAATTTACAGAAGATTCCGGTCTAGATAATGGTATTAGAAGATTCCAATCTAAATGTCTATTAAAGAAATTCAAAAAAAAATAAATGTTTCCAACTTTCCTTAATTTTTAAAATATAATTTTTTTAAATTGGACCTTTGTTCAAAATATCTATACTTTTCTAATCACACTGCCATTATTTCCTACTACATTTGATATTTCAGGTACCCATATCAACGAAGGTAGTAAAATGTTTCAGCGATTTCCAAACTATAACTTGAAAAACACTCGAAACAATTAAAAATTTTGGTGTTGCTTCCTGGGCCAAAGAGTACTGAACGATTGTAAAAGTTGGTAAACAAAAAGACAGCCAACAATGAGAGTAAAATTGGCGTACGGTTTATGTTCGTCGTTTCAGTCTAAAGGACATTTTTAATGCGTTTATGTAGCCATGTAAAATGTGAAATGTATAATACACCGTAAATGACGTAATAAAACCTCGGTTTTTTGCTGAGGATTAACATGTTTGAGGAGTGACTGGAACAGTTGTTCAGCTGCACAGTACCTCATTTCACTTTCATTTCCCCGCGCTGTCATATCTATTGCCACGTACGAATCTTATAATGCCCCTGCAACTCATTCTATCTTAGCATTAGGTACCGTAAACGTCGGTCAGAGGTCACATCCTTTCACAACGTTCTCCATAAAGAGTAGATGGAGAAAAACCCAGTCATTTACGGTGCTCATCCCACGATTTTGGGGTAGGGACATTCTTCTTCGCTTCGATTCTCACGTTCGTATCGTACTCTATTAAATAAATCCAAAAACAGTGCTAAAGTCCTAAGATTTCAGACTCAATTTAAGTACCCCCAATTTTACCTGACCTGACTTTGACCCTCCTATGTACAAGAATGAAACTGAGTGATTTGATTCTAGCCTTCCTAGTTTCTGAGTTTAATTAACATGAGAGTGGATAAAAGACATCGCCGATCCGACCCGAGAAGTTTTTTTTAGATTTGGTTGAAAATGGTGTAAAAAATATATTACAATACATATTGTTCACCTTTTGAACTTTTATTTACTATAGTTTATGTTTCAGGAAAAATGGGTCCGCAGCATATAAGGTAAAATAGGGTAGCGAATTGAATCAGAGAATTCAGAAGTAATTAGTGTTAGAATTCAGGGATATTTTAGTATAAAAGTCGAGAAAAATAGGGGGTGAATAATTGATCGCCTTCGATTTTACATTTAACAAAATTCGTACATTCTACAGCCATGCTAGAGCTAACAGCAGCGGATAAAATTATTGAAGAGAGCAAAGAGGACATTACACCATTCAGTTTATTAGCATTTCTTTGAGTTGGGTTTCATTCCTGTTTCTCTAAATTGGAATATTTTCAAACTACTGCCAGGGGTACATTCTTTAGGCCCGATGGACGCAACTAATTTTATTACTGCATGACGCAAGTTCGGTGTTCGGTCCATTTTGGAACATGCAAGTCTGTACAAATTGAGCACTTTCATTAGTCGTACAGCAGTATTTAGCGCAGAAATGATTTTCCAACACCGATTGATAAGTATTTCATGTATCATTTTTATTGTAGAGAATGCAAACGACGAAATCGACGCACGCATTGGACGGGAGTTCCAAGATTTTCAGGATATTATAAATGTTTTTTCCCGGTGCGTCAGATGACAAACAGAAGGGCGTTTGTAAAGTCTTCATTAACTACATTAAAGTAAGTGCTAGTATTGAAATTCTAGTTTTATGATGAATTCAATATGATGTCATGGACCCTGCAATGGAACATACTGGAAAGAGAAATTAGTCCTGAAACGTAATATATTTTATATCAAATTGGCTGAAGTTCGCCTACTCATGAAATTGCCAAAATTTGTGAAAATAAAAACCAATTTAGACTTGTCTCATTGTCAATTCCCGACAAAAGAAGTGAATGTTGGGGTATGAATCTTATCTTGAAACTGAAAAAGGATATCGTGAGAACTGAATATGAAGTCAGAGAGTTGTATGACAATGACCATGACATTGCTGCTGGTTGAAAACTGATATTCCATAGGTAGTAAGCACCTAATAACTTTTCAATTTTTTAAATAACAATTGAAAACTTGATCAGTTGATCCGTAGAAAACTATCTGCCTTAATAGTGACATATCTTGTAGTGAATTAAATAGAAATCGCAATGTACAGGGCGATTAATTATGTGTATTCTTGGACCTGTAACTCAGGACCCATTACAATCAAGTTGAACATATCGATACTTGGAAATATCAGCTCAAATTGGACTTCAAAAGGGAGCCATCCGGATTGAAGGTCTAACCAGCCATCCACTTCTTCACACCAGTTGGGTGAGTTGGGATTCCCTGACACGAGAAATCTTCAAATTCGTTTGCACAAACGAGTGACTGTACTTTTTTTCATCTCCGAAAATTTGTTCAAAACTTCAAAAGAGTTCAAACTGATTCTTGATTTTCATCTCCAAGTATAGTGGGCGCTAACGTGATCTTAAGACTGAACTGAAACTATTGTCTGGGATCCAATTTGAGCTGATCTTTCCAAAGATGGATTGAACTTGATTGCATCTTGTGTTCTTGAGTTACACCATAAATATACATTAGTCACACTGTCCGTGAATTACGAAAACAAGAGCAAATGTAAAACCTGTAAATCCATAAAAAATGTATGTTCAATACTGTCTTTATTAGGTATTAAGTTTGGAATAATGTCGTTGGTTTAACATGAGAGGAAAATATAATGCTTGTTCCAGAAAGTATACCACTAACTTTAATATAGATCTACTGGTAATGATTCGATTTGCTATAATTTCATCGTTACAAGGGAAGTAGAGAAGGACTAATTGTATGCCACTTCAGATGTTTCGTCCCATGACTCTTCATCATGTCAGTCCAATGCTTAAGTCTCTCTCCTTTTGAATTTGAGCTGAGAAGGAGTCCACCTGTGAAGATTTAATTATAATTTATTACGCTTCCGTTAAAAGAATTGCAACATACCACCTTAAAAATGAAAGTAGCTTCCGCGAGTATGATTTCACACAAACTCCTTCACCCAAAGCATTGTCTGAGAACGAGGTATGTATTACCCAAAATTATGGTTAAGAAGTAAGAACCCAAAAACCGGCATCGATTTTGCACATGTTATTCTGCATATAGTATCAGTAACACCTAACCAAATAATAATTTGCTTCGTCTTAGCATTTGGTCCCCCTTTAAAGACAAACTTAACTGTGCGAGCTTGCAGTTGCAGCATGATTTACGTGACGCCACAAACTCATATATTTCAGTATATCAGGAACGTGATTGACAGATAGATTCAAAGTAATGTTGTATACGTTGGTAGTTGGCATGAACTAATTGGTTGATTGACCACCAAATTTTAATTTGTGAAAAGTCTTTCAATTTATCCAACTGTTTAATGCAGAATACCAATATTGGATCTTCAGAAATACAGGATGGCCCATAAGTAACCGTACATTCGAAATAAAATCTTTAATATTTTGAGTTTCAAAATTCCGAAATAGCCATTCTGTTCAGAAGGCGATTATGCAAGTTTTGATGTATCGTTTTCGTGTGTACGTTGCGCGGAGCGCCCGCGCTAACACAGAACAGATGAATCGGGAGTTTTTTTTACAACGTGCAGAACGAATTATTGAATGACAGAAATTTAAGCAACGCATACATTTGCTCAAATTTAACAAAATTTTGAAAAAAATCGTTAATTAGAAAAAAAAATTGAATGAAAAAAAAATCTTCGAAAATGGAGTTTTCAAATAATTTGGAAATTTTCAAAAAATATCATAATTTTTTTCAAGTTAGTTAAAAATTTTCAATTTTTTTTAAAATTTCAAAAAGTTTCAAAAAATTTCACTTTTTCAAAATGCTGCTAAATTTGAGCAAATGGATGCCCATTGCTCGTATTCTGTCATTGAAGAATTCGTTCTGCATGTTATAAGAATACTCCCGATTCGTCTGTGTTTTGTGTTGGCGCGCGCTCCGCGCAACGTACACAAAAGCGACACATCAAAATTTGCATAATCGCTTTCTGAACAAAATGGCTATTTCGGAATTTTGCGACTCAAAATATTAAAGATTTTATTTCGAATGTACGGTTACTTATGGGCCACCCTGTACTTAAATCTACTAAGATGCGGAGGAAAAGGCACATTAATAGAATCAAATCAAATATATAATCTTTTTCCGTTTAAACTAAATATAAAGAGAACCATACTACATGAGAAAATTTGGGCAACGTGTTGGTTCTGAGATATTCGATGCATAAAGGAATGGAAAATAAGCTTCCTTGTATGGAATCCTGACAGTTCCTTTTTGGATAGATCGTTCAATGAGAATAGACTCGGGTCTGGTACTAAAAATAACAGTTAAGCAATTCGTACCAATATAATCGTTGTTTTTCCCCAAATCTTTGTCCCAGACAGAGATGGCGAGGGCGAGTCTGGGCAAATCAACGAGAGATACTTTCAGAGAGAATTCCTCTCGGAACTCTGGATTGAGTGACTTCCATTTCACACTTGTCTTGTACTTTTTATTGATAGGGAAGCAGTTGGAACTCAAATTACCCAAGTTGGAGTCATGTAGTAGTCTCCTGTAACATCAATAAAATATAAAATCAATCCAATTTAAATTTTCAGCATTGGAAATTGCTTGTTCGTCGGGCGCAACAGGCAACACGAATGACTTCGAGCTGGTGTAGCCTAAAATTTATACTGAATATTAAATATAATTTTTAACAACTTCTTTCATTTTCCAACTTATTTCTGCATAGATTATTTTCGGGGTACATCTCGAGGAGCTCAACTATTTACTTAGGAAAATATGTTCTGGGACATCTTTTTTTTTTTTTTTTTGGTACTGGATACGAAGGATTAGTTTCCGCAAGCGACAAATAAATTCCACGCTTCCGAATCCGAGCATTTTAATTAAACCTATTTCTATGGAATATTTCTCACGGTTAGCTGTATTAGTTTAATTAATCCCAATTTCAATTGCTATCCGTCAAATGTGTCGTCAAACATTTTGCTAGTATGAAAACTCGCGTGCAACAAATAGAGAGCAACTTTCACCAAAAATCATAAATGTAAGCAGTGTAAACCAGAGTGGGAATTGGATTATTAAAAGCTATTGTTTCTTTTTCAAGACAATTTGTGGAGACGACGACAGAGTTTACATGACAAGGAAACGTGATAACTTACACTTTAACAAATGGATCAGATGTCCCGTTGTGATCTAATGCGGGTAAATCCTGAGCCCGAACAACTCCAACCAGCAAAAGGCTTTTTTCAGTCACATAACTCAAAGACAGAAGAAGTCGACCTCGTCCCCAATCCTTCTCATTCTGTCATTCAGAACGGAAAATATTATGTGGATCATCGTCGCTTCTTCAATTGAAACAATTATCGAGGACAAATGACATTCCGCCAATAATAACGTCATATTTTGATAACCTTGTGTGGAATGTTATTTTATGTTGCATTGAATCAAATTACTTACATATCTACTTCGCTCTAATCCCAATGTAAAGAATCTTGTTTCTTGAGACTTGATCCGATGTAGTGGAATTTGTGTGGACCCCAAACAGTCTTTTCCCCATCTATCTTCATCTGCAGAAAAGATAAAAAGTAATATATTCACATCAATTCCAATTCCAAGATATTGCCATTTCGTTCGTAACCACTTGCCCACACCGTAAATCTATTACAGCCTAACTAGGAGTAACAAGAAAAACAGAGGTGTACGTTTTACGGAGAATCGTTCAGAATCAGGACACTCAAAAATTACAAACCGTTTCTCTTGCATCAATTAGGACGTCTTAACTGTGACAAGCTAACTTTAAGTTGTTCCCTTTCGTCGCGCACTTCATAATGTGCCGGTCTGCATTCTGCATTGCCCTTGTACTGCAATTCCAAGCAATTTGAAGTGTTACGTCGAGTCAATTCTAAGGTTTTTTGGACACTTGAATTCTGACGAGTCTGATAAGCCCCGACGGTACAGAAACGACCTTACCTTGGACTTGAACACTTATAAATAAATCATTTTCTCACTTTCCTCCACCTCATTCGTCGCCTTGTCTTAGGATGCCGTTCTTGTCTGAACATAGGAAAAACTTTCTCCCAAGTGCGTCAGTAAAGTGAAAGCACTCACAAGGGAAACCTTCCATGTCTCAAATACAGATTTAGTTCAGCTCCCGGTTGTTCTTTGGCTACTTATAAACAGTGGATTCTTGCTGCTGAAAAATGCTACTATAATTACGAGTTGCGACTTAAATATTAACATCTATTAATTGGCAATGGGCAGTAAGACATGGTCAAACCTCCGCATATTTCTCGTAGAGATATTGTTACTTTCCATTCTGCCTTGGGTAGGTACTTCTATTGTAGTAGAAAATATCCAATGAAGAGAAACCTCTTTGAAAGAACAACCGTACATTGCAAGACAGTAGGGATCGAACCATCTCCTTAACGAAGTAGCACAATCTTGCGGTACCGCTATGCTATGCCGTGCACTCGACTATTTTAAAACATTAACAATATCCTCGCATATGTATAACTTTTAGTTCGAATTAAATGTATTTAGCGAATTGAAAATGAGGCAGCCTGTCAATGCGTGCTTAGTACCGATTCTGGCTTATTCAATGTGTTGATCCTTTCAAACCACAACAGTATTTTTTCAAGCTATCACATTTTGCGAAGCGATTGTTTTTGCACACACATTTTTTAACGTAATGTGTCTAAATTATGTTTTAGGGTTTGTCATTTTCAACAATTTTGCGCTGATTTGTTTATTATCATTAATAGAAATCAACTTCCTTTTAATTTATTACTTCTAACTCATTTTTACAATAATTAAAAATTATGTCATTTGCAATTATGTCTCAGGTAGTTTGCCTTCGATATAATTTTCAAAAAGGAGCAAGTGAGGGTCCGGTGACCTGACCCACCTCCCCCTCACATTTGGATTCAGCAATCAACACAGCTTTCTTATTTTTAGTTATATTTATGTTCATGTATGCAATTACTTATTACTCAAGTTCAATGCCTTACTCATTTACTAATTTGAATAAACAAAGTTTAAAATCGTAAAAAAAATTATTAAAATTAAAAAAAAATTGGAAAAGGTATCAATTTTCCTTGTCGAATAAACTGGTAAAATGTGCCATTCCCTGCATTTCCTTCAATGTTGAACCGCATTTCAACACTAGGCGATGAAATACATACAATCAGTTTGTTCAAGTGTTCTCCTTAAATTCCTATTGTTGGTGTGCAATTAAAGTTTCTTTTCTAATTGTACATTAATTCTGCCAGGCCATTCAGACTTCCTTAATTGTCTAGAAAGAAATATTTTTGTCTAACACAGTCTGGACGACTTACCCATCACATTAATTTGCAAGGATTGTCTGGCCATATCATTTTGTGTGATTCCATAAAAAGTGAGCGTCTCATTGAAGACTGGTTGGAGGGTCTTGTGTACAGTTTTCGTTCGAAGATGTGTACCCTAAAGTAATCAAATAGAATAAAGGAGGATTTAATTGCATGGATTAACAATGGCTTTACAATCCCACATATGTGTGTAGTCAAGGCGGGGCAAAACATAAAACCGGTGAGGAGTCGAGATGATCATTCCATGTTAACTACAACTAAAAATTGAACCGAAAGGTATAAAATATTATGAACTTTGTTCTCTAGTCGGGTCATGCACAGAAAGTGTAATCTCCATGTCGTATAAAACAGTAACAGAAGTGCGTCATTCCCAATGAATCCTTAGATAAAACCTTATAATAGCATATTGTATCCCTTGATTATTACTCTTCTCATGTCGATTTCTTCCACTATGGTATGGACCAGAGAGTACGTTTATTACATTTTATTATTATGTAGAGTAACGTTTTAGCCGGAACTCCGTCATTTTTTAGTCACAGGATACTTCGAAACTATGTTTACCTTATTGTCAAAATCGAATAATGGTAGATAACAAAGTGTGCGAATACAATGAAAATGAATGAAGTATAACCATTTACCCCCATTTCGTTGCATTTAGAGGTTTTCCGAAAGATATACATTTTGTTCGCAGCGATACGCCCAATTCTTTATCAAAATATTTATCATACAACAACAGTGAAAGGTAATAACGAAGTCAAATTATTCTAGAGTACGGAGATCGAAATGTTAAGGTCCCAAAATGCTTTAATTGAATTGTATTATTCCTACAACAGATTAAGTAAAAGACAACTGGTCCGAATAAACCGGGATTTGGACGCCAGGACTTTATTAAAATTCTGATTCGGAATCAAATGCAGGGAACCCTGTTTGGGTTCTAATTCTTCCGGAGCATTAGAAAATTTTCCGGGAATAGGTTATTACGTGACTAGTTTGGGGTTCACGTACTCCATCGAAATCCGATGCATCATAGGAAATATAGCTTTGCCCTGAGGTGAATACTACGACGTCTCTCACTTGGGGTCAAGAGGAAAGTACGTTTTCTACATCAAGAACTACGGATCAGATCAGAGTTCACAGTGCATACATGAGGAGAGCAAGTAATTCTTTAGTGGTTTACAATACGAGGATTTGAGTCTGTCGAGGGGATTTAGAAATCTGTGGATGCTAATTTTCACTCCTTCCGACCCTCCAAGGCTTAGTCATGGCATATTATGCATTTACTGTGCCTAGCTAAGAGTTAGAGTACGTCGACATGCCCATGACGAACCAGCCATTCATAAATTTTCCTTTGATAAAATGTATGTATAGAATTTGTATACGGCCAGAGAAGATTACCTCAAATCGTGTGGGTATTAGGTTGAGCACAAGGTATGGATCCGCCAGTCCATTGATGTCTGTCGGCGTGATGTCCTGAAAATGTATAAAATATTAATGTTCATGTACTCGTCTTCATATGTATTCACAACCCGGGTTATTTCTTTTCAACTTCACTGAACAAAAACCCGGAATTGAATTTCTGCTTTGACTTCATATAGCGCAGTTCGGTTCCTGGAGAAAATCATCAAGGTCCCACCCAACCATTCACACATATCCGGTTCGATTATATAACAAGTAAAATGTTATCCTTCGGCAAAGTAGGCAGGAAATATTACTTCGGGTGAATAAATTCAAATGTTTCATTTACGCCGGTGAAAACCTAGACGCACCCAGCATACATGGAACTCACTGAAAGCGCGACGTACTGCTCTTCAAATTGCGGAATACAGCGACAGTGACAATTTCTTAGCAAATTTTGGAATCATTCGTCAAATTATATTCTGATTTTGAAAAAAGAGCTTTAAGGATAAGACGTGCGGTGGTAATACATTATATGGACCCTTCAGATCTTGACTGTCTAGTTAACCGCTATTTTCGTTAACATTTATTTGTTCCATGTTCGGTCTCCTTACCACTGAGATATGCTTTGATCACTCGGGCAGACATGGCGTAGTAAGTCCTCTAGTATCAAGGGTTTCCCCATTCTATGACCAGAATTAAAAGCTAACCCATTCTCTACAAACCCCACGAGTCATCGCCGAATGTAATTGTTAAGGTGTAAATTCGAAAAATGGCATACATATTTTACACACATATACACAAAATAATTTCTGTCCACCTTTCCGACAAACTTTAAATTACCAGAGTGCCCAAGTTTAGCCACCACTCCCATTTTAGTGCTCAGTAATACAAACCATTCCATATCTGACACACACCAATTCATATCTGGGGAGATGGATTTTTCTGTATGAAGACCAACGGTTAAGCGGGTCCCTGGGAACATAAGCCTAGCGGATAAAATGCTGGCTGTGCATGAAATGGAAACTTATGAAGGAATCCGGAGAAAACTAGCTGTGTTTACTTTCTCCAGTTACCTTTGCCTTATGAAGAGAGCAGTGCAGGGCTTGTTGAGTGTCATCAAAGAGAAGGGAAACTTCAAGAAATCCAAGGCCATAGTCTGGTTCAATAGAAGAATTTTGGACTGCTGTTGCAACCTCAAAATTTGCAACTGGTGATGATTTATGGCTCCTTGGTTTTGGCGATGGTGGGACTGAGGAAACAGAGCTACCGCGACTACGAAAATTATTGTCACCCATAAGAGCATTGGTGGGAGTGGTGTCAGAGGGGGTCAATCGCTCACAAGACCTATGAAGAGCAGAGTCTGGAGAATGACCTTCAAGTCCAACCGTGGGGGTTGCAGAAGAAGCCCGACCACCAGGGGGTTCTAATGATTCGAAAAGACGTGCTGGAATACACGTTTCACTTTTGGCCATTGATGCCGCGGACGAGGACGTTGCTTTTAGGTGGTCCGACGTTGGATTTTTCCGAATCCTCAGAGAAGACTTTTTTCTTACGACGGTATTATTACTATTCGTAGTGGGTGAGACAATTTCCTCACCGGATGAACTGTCAAAATCAACTTCAGACTGTGAACGTTGCGATAAACTTCTGGTCCAAAATACACCACCAGCACGTTTATTTGCTGCGGCTGAGGCCAAGTTTGGAACTTGGGACTCAGTAATGTATCGACTAATATAGCGTTGTTCCTGATAACTCGTTGACGCCACCGGGGCACCACTTCGATTCTGATATCCCCCAGCATAGTGATTTTTCTTCTCAGGTAAAATATATTTTGGCACACCCTGAGAAAAATAAAAAAATATAACATAGAGTACAAACATCCGGTCCCAACGGCAGGAAAGTTCTTTGTAGTAGTTTTCCAAGCCCTAAATTAAATTCCTAAAGGTCTCCACGAGTTAACCTCAAACTTCTTGCAGTACTTACACATATATGTACGGTTCATGTTACAAAGTCAAAGTTTTGTTGCATAAAAATTGTAGACAAGTTGCTACTCTGTATGTATGTCGAAAAATTTAATTTCCCATCATCGTCAGACCTGTCAAACTTTGGAGTGCATTTTCTACTTACCAAGCAAAATTTATCCTTGTGTAGTCGAACATACTCTACTTTCTCCAAGGGCCAACTTTCTTCCAGGATTAATAAATGTTTAAATTTGTTAGATATTTGTTGCAGGTCATTCATACATTTAGGCCGTCTACTATGCATAGGCCATATGAACTGTTCCAATACAACATTGACTTAAAATAATTTAAATCATTTCTATTTCTTGGCGATGCAGACTTATCTTGTATTCCTAAGTGATCATTGCATGGCCTACAACATATCTGTCAATTTCACTAAATACGACTACTGGAAAACTCATTTGTTTAGTTCAGGTATTTTGTTTACAGATTTTTCATACGAATACATGAATCACATTGTTTATTATAGAAGGCGAAACAGAGGATACGATCGGATTGGATTAAATTCGTCACACGGTAGGATCAGGTGGACTCTCCAATTAACGCTATGGTATCATACTCATGTATTACACGTACACAGTAATTTTTGAAAAATTGATTTTACATATACATTTTTAATTTGTATTCAACTTGTTTTAATTTTGTGTAAATCATAATTCTGATGATAAAATTATCAGAAAAAATGTCATCTTATAAAATTGAGAAAGAGAAATCAATTGTGGAAATGCTGGTAGGCCATTGGACTAGATCTTCAGATTCGAACCTATCTTCTGAAGGCGAAATTGATTTTGGGCGGATATTAACGCTATAGTCGTTCTTTCCAATCGGACCACCTATGGTTACTCTAGCATTGTACCGTTTTCCGTGGTTTATTATAGGAATTTCGCGGTAATGCCCAAGACCATTTGTTAAAGGCTTTATGCCAGAGTGTGTGTGTTACTGAATTAAGCCATTATATTTATACTTAAATGGAACAGGATGGGTCTGGAGAAACACGTTAGAGAATAGATTAAATATTTGACACCCTGTGCTATTGATATAATTAACAGTGCAGTCGGATTGTTTAAGGTTTGCCACATGGGTCGCTGTAATATTCATATCAAACCATAATCTTTATTTTATCAGAGAGTTAACTCAGACTAAGAACCCGACCTACTGGCCTGACTTTGACTTTTCAACCCAGGAATTGGACAACTGAATTTGAGAAAAGCGTGAAAGGTTTTGAAAACTTACTTTATAAAACCACGCTCCTGACTTTTTGATGAACTCTCTATTTTCCGAGCAAAGTTTGCAGAGACGGAGAATCGAGTCTTTCACCACAGTTCCACTCGTAACGGTTGCTGATAAATCAACCACACATTTCCGGCACACTGCCTACAAACCACATACCATCATGAATATTTTAAACTCAAACCTGTTCCAAATGAATCTGGAACACATAAACATAGACACACACACACACATGCGAATACGAAGCAAGTTTATACATTATTACAGGAGTTCGGGGATGAACCATAACAGTCAAATCAAAATGCCTCAAAATTCAGGAACCACAACCGGGGACAAATACTGAAAAAATCAGTATGGCATAGCTGTGAACGATTTTTCTCTAGTCCGATGGATTCATCCTTTCAATTTCAAGCAGAAACTTGTGCATATTGCAAAAATCTATACGTTTTGGCGACCTCAGTTATTCCTTTTAGACGTCTTAGAAAGCTAAGGCATTCATTAGTAATAAAATTAGGTTTTAGTTGCGAGGTAGCTAAACCTACGACTTTTGTTTTATGAGTCCTCAGACTCGACATGATGGAACCAAATCAGAATTTATTTTCAATTTTGTCTACTAATTGAGTGTGTAATCAAAACAAAAGCATTGAAATTAGACATTTTTGGTTTTACACTAATGCAGAAGTGAAAGTAAAAGAAATGAAAAGAAATCTTTCATTGAAATTCTAAAATAATACATGCATTTGAAATACATATTTTAGAACACACTTGTTACATAGAAATCACGAAACTCGTTAATAGTAGCTTGGCTGCCTGCTTTACAATGCCTTGTTATTTTGCATACGTGTCTATTCATATTATTCCAATAAGTTTCAGAAACCTCTTCATGAATTCTGCGTTCGAGTGAAAGGAAGTTCCGCATACACATTAAAATCGAGTTCGGGAACCGGATAAATAGCCCGGTCTAAATTCAGGACACACGGCACAGTGAACTGGAATGCCTTGTATAAGCATCTTTGTCGGATAACGGATGCAATTAAAGAGAACGGCAGTCAATCTCATTTTTCATAGGTTTCTGGTTGTTGCAACTGGAATAAAGGTATCCGTGGAAAGAATGTCATTTTATTGATTAAAATCTTGAGGACGGCCGCGAGCGGTTCGTTCGTCGTGTGGTTAACTTGGCAGGTGTGATCGGTGAAAGACTTGGACCTGGAGTGAGTGACGGTTCTAGGAATCGGGCAACCGGTTTATTTCGTGGCCTGTTTAAGGTCTCCAACATTTTTGGGCCAAAGGGTTAACATTAGAATGAGTTGCAATAGACTCAAAAATGTTAGTGAAGGGATTGCTGTAAAATTGAAAATCGGTCTGCGATTTGGAGATTAGAAAATCTCTGTAATGTGTAGTTTATTGGTCTTAGTCCTGGGTATAATATCCCAGAAGATCCACTGCCTGGAGTGTGCATGTGGCAGGAATTTCGACAGAGACAAATCGAGACGACCAGGCAAAGTAAGTAGTCGAAAAAAGCATGAGAGAAATGCCACACAAGCAATTCACAAAATAGGATTACATTCTCACAGACACAGAAACTTTACCTTTTTACAATCTGAACACCTGTAACTGTTTCTCCCGAACACGGAGAGTCCAAAGGAGTCTCCACAAAGAATACATCTGGAATCCAAAACAAACAGACTAGTATGTATATGTTTGGAATAGGCGATCAACCTGTGTGTGAAAGTATCAGCAGTACATAAACCATGATCTGTGTTGTGGTATGGAATTGGAAACTGAGTCAACAAATGTCAAGACTTTATTGATTCGGCTGTTTCTTTTTCCACGAAATGAACCAGGTTGTGCTTTGTGTGCATGTTTGTATTCAATCCACTCTAGCATTTTTACATGATTTGCTCAAAAAAGCAAATTAAAAATGTCCAAGAAATCCGGCGATCTGCAATTTCATTTCTTCGAAATATGTCGCCGGTGATCGGGTTAGGGTGATACAAAATATCGTGTGATCGTCTAAGCCGGCTTATCGCGATAACAGGTTTCTCTGTATTTGCATTGGCTAAACTCAGAACTCACAACTCTTAAGTTTTGCGACAATATTTTATTCAATCTTTATTTAAAAAATAGACATTCTAATCGATTAAATGGTTTGTCACCAGTTACAGATGCTCCTTGTTAGACATCCGAAGCAGTCTAGTCAGATATTTTTTTCTATTTTTGATTTTTCAACAATTTTTTTTACACTTTATTCGTTATGAAATATGTGCTGCTGTCATTTTATTCGCACAGTGTGTGTGTGTGCTTCAACCGCCGCCAAGTAGAATTTTTGCGTCGTTCAAATTGAAATGGGAATAAATCATGTTCAGTTCGACGGACCAGAATGTAGCTATTTGGAGGTAAGGTGAGATATAAAAAACTTACTCTGATACTCCATTTCCATTGGCTAGTCGTCGGAGACTCTCCAATCTGTCAACCAGTTTCCTGTGTAACAAACCAGAATAACACGCAATTTATTTTCTGCACTACTTGCAGCAAATATATACATACGCATGCGATTGTAATGGCCAGGACACGCGATTCGATTCATGATGACACACAGCTCACCACCTTTGTGTACCTAATTTTATGTACTTTGAAAATATCCAGGCTTTCATGGTAGAATTATGCCTTTGTCATTTCCAGGATTTGATGAGTCAACGAGTTCTTTCCTGGTCGTGACTCTAATGACAATTATTAGGGCTTCTGTTGACATTCGAGATAAACGTGCGATATTCTATTCAAACTAGATTTTAATTACAGTAGGAAGGAAGGAAGGAAATTTGTTACACGGCAAATGAACCGAAATTGAGCAAATTGAATCAAGCAGTGCTTAGAAGTCAAAGCACCGTCGGTGAGACTTTCCTAGAAATTGTAAACTACCTGCTCGAAACATGATCCTCAGGCAGAAATTCACACCAGGACAAATTGTATCGACCTTATCGTACCCAGACACGTGCTAAGGTGACCATCACCCTTTGGCAAACTTGTCCTCTTATAGTTCAAACTTTTAGGGAACAGAAAACAATTTTCATTTTTTCAATTTGTCTGACTGATCTAACAAATTCCGTGTAAATAAATTACTAGAGAAATCAAATCACGTGAAAGCATATAAAGATTATTGGATGTCCCGCTCCCAATGGATTTGATTAAAGGGGTGTAATTAAGGTGTCACTATTTATACTACTTTTGTCACTATTTGTTGTATATTGTTAGGACTTTTGTAAATTATTTTATATTTGTGGAAGTGAAAGTGCGAAGCCGGAACAACTCAGCTAAGTAATCAACTCCCCCTACTGAGTTTCCAGTGAATTGACTCCAGTGTGTAGTTTTTGTGAACTAATTGAGAATGGAATGTAGGGGGGAAATTCCTTCTACAACCTTCGATAAGCTTCGATCACTTTCCACGACCAACGACCAAGAGACGACGCTTGGCCAGAAAAACCCAAGCCAGACTCACGACGAGTTAGAACACTT
>JAQFYE010002955.1:0-16543 GCA_034694305.1 Protaphorura glebata
CTACCTGTACATTTCCCTGTTGGTTTACAAACTTTTTAGATTCATTCAGTTCAAAGACTATACTCGAAAAGATTTCTGAAAGAGATTTAAGTCAAACTTTGCCTACGTTGAGATTGCTAAAGGGTACAATTAAATGTTGACGACGTGTTTGATGCTTTCATCTTGCGACCTTTTGCATTTAATCCGACGCAGAAACCGTCTTACCGCTTAAAAAGTGCTTTAGGGGTTTGGTTAAGTATTTTCGAGTGAAATGCTAACTTCAGTTTCCATCCAGTTAACATATTGTGTTAAAGATATCATGTAGTCAAAATACACGCCTTGAGAAATAAATAAGAGATAACCTATAAATGCCGAGGTTCAAAACAATAGTTACTATTTTGGTGTTCGTTTAAAATGTCCCCTTGTGAAATCCTGTATTTGCCACATATTTTATTATGCTCGAAAACTGGAGACGTCTAAGATATGTAGCTGGGTATTCACTTTTCACACTGTGTAGCGGAATGCTGAATTCGCTGAATATTTATCATTCAAACCAGACTTGATTGGATGAATGAATGTAAGCGTCAGTTTATAGTCAAGAAAATTGCAGAGCGAATGCATGAGTGGAGCCGCGCCCTAGTTCTGCAGATTTGAGTTCGGTTGTAGTATAGGCTATACCTGCATTAAATTAAGTAGGCGGTTATAACCTAATTTTAGGGCTTTCAGTCTACGCTTTTAGTAGTTCCTTTGAATTTCTATTGCACTGATCTGTGCCTCAAATTGGTATCTGGGAAATGGAAAACCACGATTACCATACAAATGTATACTTAGGAAGGGAAATTCCGTTCAGAACAGAAGGAAGGTTTGTCAATGTCTACGGATAGTCTGGACACCTGAAAATGATCCGAATTAAGTCTGCTTTCACGGTAACTGCTAATTTCGTGAAATTACATGGTAAGACTACATGCACTTTCTTCACTTCACTCAACTTTCGTTTTGACAAGAACGAAACGGAAATGGATCAACCGGATTTCCTTTTACCATTCCAAAGTAACTAGCGATAAAAATTCTCTCAAGAAAAGAACTTTTCTAGTAAAAGCAATATGACCTGAAAACCCAACCCAGGACGCAAATGTTGAGCATAATATGACCGATTTGTCGGACGATAAAATTTTGGTTCACTACGAGTAATTTGTGTACTGTTCCAATTCCTATGAAACCTTCACAGAATTCATTTGTAAAGCTAGTAATGAGGAACGGGCAAATACGGGTAAAATTTTCATATTCCAGACAAGGGCAATTGAAATGACTAATGTTTTAGCTGGATATGAGTTTTTCTTAAGAAAAATATATTTCTTTGTCAGTATGGATTAACTGTAGAAAATGGAAAAAATCAAATCAGAAGTTAAGAAGGGCTTGACACACATTTTTTCTTGTCGAAATGTGATAGTATTAGAATTCCAGCCAAGCATAAATTTTTGATGTGCTGCAGTCCAGGTGTGTTTTTAGGTCATTCAAATATGGACTAGGCCAATAGATTTAAATTTTTTATTCAACCATTCCTTTTATTCTCCACCACTGCTCGTTAGGGTAATTCTAGATTAAATTACATCTTATTGAGTCAAAAGACATTCGTCAATGTTAACTATAGTTTTTATCCCTATATAATTGAATTCTTAAATAATGTTATTGACGGTTTACTTTAAACACTACTTACACCGTCCACATAGAAGTGTTGTAGCATATGATGCAAAATATAAACTGTAATCGTATTTTCATCAGCGGCTCGAACCAATCAAGGCGGTTTTACAATTTCAAGCTAATACTTCGATATAATCGGCCCCGAATTATATGTATTTGCACGGTGCCATACATTTTGGCGATTTTTCTTATCAAATTTTATTGTCAGTCGGTAAAATTATATTCTTCGCCGTAATTTAAATGGGAAGAAGTTTCCATACTTTCTTGCCATAAAATGAATTGAATTTCTGGAACGATGGCTCAAATTGTACAAATTATTTGACATCATGGCCGTATTAATTCTACTAGTAGCCGTTATTCCATTATAAGACTGACCTTTCTCCAGCTTTATCCATATAACCTAATAGAGAAAGTGGTGAAAGCAGTTGAAGTCTGAACCGTATTTAACCAATAGAAGCTCGGGCTTCCAATGTAATAAATTTGGTATACCGTCCTGTCTTGTTTATGTTGAAAATTTAATAATTGTCAACACTTAAAAGCACATCCAATTTGCCAAAATGCACCTCACGACGAGAATCTTAGAATGGAAAGATATTTCTAGCCTAATTAGATTTTTAAAGATTACTAGGGTAAACCCTGAACTTATTATACAGAGCACTTTCAGTGTCTATGTAGTTCTTAAAAGTCACATTTTCTAAGAGAGCCGAAGGAATAGGACGGCCCAAGTCAGAAATGAAATTCCATACGGTCTGAATATAAAAACAACGGATGATCTTGGGTTGGGACACCCGTTGCAAAATATACCAACAAATTTGCAGAGAAGTTGACAAGTGAAAGACGTCATTTCTCTGACTGCAGAGTCTAAGCCTGACCTATGTGTTCACTCAATTGGATTTATGTTCTCACATTGTTGTCCGCAAAATGATCTGACACACGTGTCAACGGGTATAAAATTTATAGTCTTATGCAGTAGTGCAGTGACTGCCTTGTGTTACAGGTCGGTTTTTCTCTACTGTCTTAATCCCGTGCCACCAAGGCTGCGCATCCATTCATTCATTCTTTGTTTGGCCATTGTACGCACATCAAGTAGGCATTGGTATGCACATCGATTGTCTTACATTCCATGCAAACTTGACGGGTTTAGCAAACAGTAATTTTACGTGAACATTGATCCCTCACATTACACAGTACAACAAGGTTGTCTATCGTGACGACTTTTTTTTGGATAGATCTCCGTAACATTTACCTTGAAATTGAGGTTCATCAACGGTGTCAACTTTTTCTGATTTTAGCAAAGTCATTAGTAAGTCTAAAAAATAGGTGTGGTTGAGCTTCATGTGATATCAACAAAATTCTTAGATTGAACAGACCTTCCAAATAAAAACATTTTGGATCACTGGAAATGATCACTGCTGATCTTTTTTTTAGTTCTCAATTTTAAATTTTTTAACTGTTAAGCCGTGACGAAAGAAAAACAATAATTTTCTGCATTTTTTTCCATTCAGATTGGAAATGGCTTAACAGAAAACTATATTTAGGAGTATTTCCAATATTTTGTTCAACATTTTGGGAATAATGCTACAAATCTGGAGACGTGCAATTTTGAAGAACATAGAAACACATTGACCCGGAGTGAGACATTTCGAGCTAGAGGTTTCGTTATGGAAATAAATGGAGTTTCGAGTTTCTTGCCTGGTTTAGCCTTATTTTTCCATTACTGATTCTGGAGAAAAAAAGTGTGGGGTAGAGATGAGATGAGTTCGAATACCCGAGAAAAATAGGGCAAATATAAATTCCTCCTTCATTGTGTTCGGAAAGCCGAAAATAAATTGAAATGACAGTGAGAGGTGGAAGTAGAATTTATAGGTTGAGGAAAAGAAAGTTACGAAATTGAAAGAAACAATGAGGAAGGAAAACGGAGATACAATCGGATACGATTAGGAGAAAAGCATTAGAGAAATTGCTCTCTTCTTCCACAATGACTCCAACGACTTCGACGACTACATGGGATTCCGGTTCAGATAAAATTAATTTAAACTTTTCCCAGGTTTCAGCTTCACTGAATCGATTACAACTTTTGATTACACTTAAACTTAGCTTAAGCTTGACTTTGATGCGAGTACGGAACATCTCAAGATCGTAACAAGGAAAGGAATGACCTATGTAATTTCATCCTCAAACTCTTCTTCCCATTATCTATTCATTTTCTAACATCTCTAACATTTGATCTAAATCCCATTATTTTCAGCCGCGCTAAGTCTCAGAGATAAAATGAATTGTCAACCATGAATTTTTTTTATAATGGTAATGCATATTACGTGTTTGCATATTTTTGGTACGCTGTACGCTGGCGTCTTTGGAATGAAAACGGAAAGATTAAACTTCCTTTGATGACCATAAGAAAAGAGTAATAAAAATCCAATATAATTATGTAACCTTAGGTTCATAGTTCTTCAAGTTTGTTAGAATATTCTGACTTACTAATTCTCCCTGTACAGCTCGCCGACTCTGCATAAATCCAAGTTTTTATAATTTATTATATAAACCTAATTAGGTTGAAAGTCCAGGTTGAACAGACCAGGCCAAAGGCGTTGGTTTATATCTCAAATATATTTACCCAAACTAAACCATATTTATTTTTGACAATTGGGTGGAACTTAATATACAAAATTATATAACATTTTAATGGGAAAGGAGTGAAATAATTTGCACTATTTCAGAAAATCACATCTCAAAAACACTCAAATCAAATATTTTGCCACTTATAAACAGAAATACCCGGGACAGAAAATATTATACGAAATCCGATATCACTGGCCCTAATTGAAATGAAAATAAACGCTGACGATACATGTGCTGTTACCACAGACAATTTTGTGCTGTTGCCGACTATAGTATATTTCATACATGATAGACCTTTTCAAGTGCAGATGACGATAAGATACTTGACCTACATGATTAAGAGTGGCCAATGGTCATTGCGTGATTAATACAGTGTCACTGCCGTGATATACTTCGATGAGGGAGCGGACAAAATATTCTTCAAACTACCTATTTGATAAACCCTGCGTTATCTCACTTCGAATTCCCGGAATCGACGTGGAATCAAGTGAGGGAATGCGGTCTAGCGTCTAGATGAAAACTGATTGAGACCACAAACGATCCTGACGATGGTTTTGTATGATATTCCAATCATTATACAGTGCATGCGGCCAGGAGATTAAAAATGAATGTGATTGACAATTTTTTGAGGAATGCCCGTAGCAAGTTTCTTGATAACTATGTTGGTACTGTAGTTCATTATACGAAATTAAGTAAAATCCAAGATTATTCTTATTTATTAAATGTTAATTGACAAATGCCTTAAAGTTAGTACTAATTACTACTATTGTGGTAGAAATGTAGAGAGAGTGAGAGATTTTTGAAACTGAAATTGATTATGAGCTCTAAGGGTTACCATTTACATAAAGTGTGAACCTCAGAGTATACACTTTCATGCCTTCTCATTTTATCTGTTTGAGGATTGGTTTTTCATTCGCGTGATGCCTTAGATCAATGTTGGTAGTTGTCTCACGAAATTGGAATAGTACGATCAAATATGTGATGACGACACTTACGATCTGGAAAAAATTTAAAATGATCCGTTATCTTATGTAGTTTTCAGTAGGAGGTTATCAAGATTTAGTTGTATCCCAAAGATAAGCAAAAAAATCTTTGGAGATAAATTAGTTTTGATTGTCCTAAATCTTGAATTTTTATGGTACGTGAAAGTGATAAGTTATAGGTTTGAAACCGTCTGCATCAGAATGAAACCTTACAGAAGTAATGTTTTTCCTGCTGACGACAAAGAAACCACCAGACGTTAGAGAAAGTTTGGACGTCGTGATCAAATCTACCAATGCCTCGAGCTATATCAAATATTAAAAAGGTCACCAATTGAAAAGTGAAAAATAAAATAAGCTTCAGTACCCAGAACCCATTTAGACAGAATCTCTGGGGTTCCATCAACTATAAAATTTACCTGTTCCTGTTCTTCCTCATCATTAAATTTCTCAGTTAGGGACCCCAACATTATGGCCGTCTTGAGTCTCTTATATTTATCCTGCACAATTTGTCCGGACCTTGCCAAAGAGGTAATCCGAGTCGCCATAATTATGAGAATGCTGTCGAAGGTGTAAGGGTCAACTCCACCCATGGCCAATGGGATGTCCAAGCTTGATATCTTCACGTAAAGCAGGCAAACTGAACTGATCAAAAGCGTTGACAGCACGATCAAAAAGTAAGGCCATGAAAATTCCTGGAAATTGTTAAATGCCTCTACCAAATCCATGTACTGTTTTGTCAATTCTCTCCATGATTTTTGCTGTCGTGGTTTTAAATCCAGTAAGGAAAACTTTTGGGCCGACAAAATGGCGGCCTTTTCTTCCAACAGCTGGGCCAGGTAGTCAAACCTTACCGATAAATGACGGACCAACCAGAATACTTGTAAATAGACGAACCCTACTCCTAATTCTAGAATCAGGAATGAAATGCTAAAATACGTCAAAATAAAGGTCTTATTATCAGTGTAAATCCCGGGTATCAAGTACAGATTAGTAGAATGATCTGCCGGCAGAATTGTACTTTGCAAGATATATATCGGGGAGCAAATAATTACGACACAAGGGAAGAGACTGGAGATCATATTACAAAGTCCGATTTTATGACTTTTTTCCCATTCCTTATCCATTTTCAAACTTGTCCTCGGGTAGTTCAGGTCATAGGTTTCAATGCTTCGAAGGCATTTTATAAATGGTGTAAGTCTCCAAATGGACATCATGTGGGCGTAGAACCCAAAACAGAACATAAATAGGAAACCAGTTGTCCCAGCCACAAAGTTAGTTTCATTTTCGGTGGATGTGTACGTTCGCTTGTAATCAAACAGAAGGATAACGAGCTGGAAACTCGAGGTAGCTTTCAAAATCAGCAATATGAAGCTGCACAGGAATCAAAAACGAATAAAATTTCACCAAAATAGTAGACATACATTATTATCTACATCAGTTTTTTTAATCTTATTTTCTGACTTTTGAAATATCCTTTTGGATTGATTTTTCTTTAAAAAATTACCTGATTAAGTAAGAAAACGAAATTTTTCTGTTCGTCAATCCCATAAATGAATTCTTGGGACCTTGATTTTGAACAGGGTAAACTCCAGTCAACCGTCCCACCCAAAGTAAAGATCTAAGAGACTTATGAAAAGATACGATATTTTTTGTATCAGATTTGTCCATCTCAATTTCCTTCAGCATTTTTAAATGTAACATATTTATTGACTGAAGAATTTTTAGTTGTGGAGATGTTTCAGGTTAATCCTGAACTACACTGGAAATAATTTCAGTCAAATATGTTAATGCCAAGATGCAACTTACGTTTAAGTGTTTCAAATTAAATCGATTACATTAAGATTGCAAATGAGATTTAGCACACAATATGTGTTTAGCACTTCAAAATAATTTAAACGATTCACATCACTATGAATGATGTACAAAGATTGACAGATAATTACAAAAATCTACAAATGGGTGACGAAATTACAATACCTGCATCAGGTCAAACGCCTTGGCTGAACAATCAAATTATGAAAGAACGCAATTGCCAAACATAATTTACTTAAAAGATTGAGTAAAGAAAAAGGACTTATTGGAAACCCACGCCTTTAAAACCCACGCTCTTGAGAATTCGCTGATAATAAAAGCAAATTATAAGAAAGCCGTTTGTAAACCATGTGGAGGGTTAATAGAATATCAGATTTAATTATACAATAAAATAATATCAGGATTTTGGAACAATGAAGTCTGAAGCAGGAAACCAAACAACGTCCAAGCTACAAAATGTACGCATGACTGGTAACGGATATAACCCTACACTAGAACCGGTCGTATCAGTCAGGTGGTCGCGGAAACGGTCTTTGCTGTAAAAGTTTATATTGAGCTCTGAATGGTAAAATGCTACTACAAGATCCAGAGTAATACGAAGAGTTATCTGGAAATAATACTAACTTTTCTTGAACAAATTAATATAGACATTTTCTAATCCTCAAATCAAGTCGACTGACGAAATTGAAATAGAACAACTATGTAAGTGATGATGGCGCTCAGAATCTGAAACAGGAACAAAAATTGTTTCGCTGTTAAAATTTGCATTAAAATACCAAGTGGTTCAGCACTTACAGAAGTCATATTTTTTCTGCTGACCAGAAAGAAACCGCCGGACGTCAAATAAAGCTTTGTTGTAGTGATCAAGTCCACCAATGCCTCGAGCTAATTTCAAACATAGACATAAGAGAAAAATACACATATTTCATTTCAACTTACCTGGTTTTCTTCTTCTTCATCCATGAATTCCTGAGACAGAGACCCCGCCATAATGAATATTTTGAGCCTTTTGTATTCGTCTTGAACAATTTGTCCAGATTCTGCTAAGACAAGAATCCGGCTCACTAAAATCGATAGTACGAAGTTGATTGCGTAAGGATTGGTAACGTCGCCGATGATATTTGTACCCGAAAGTACAATGTAAAGGAAACAAACCAAACTGACCAATAGTGTTGAAAATAAAATTAAAAAGTATGGCCATGAAAATTCCTGAAAATTATTAAATGCATCCGTCAAGTCCAGATACTGTCGGGCCAATTGTCCCCACGACTTCTGCTGCTGTGTTTTAAAATCCAAGATTGAGTGTAGTTCGGGTTTGGACGCTTTTTCTTCTAACAAGTGTGCCATGTAGTCGAATCTGACCGATAAATGTCGGACCAACCAGAAGACCTGTAAATTGATGAACCCTACTCCTAACTCAAGCATGAGAAATGTAATAGCAAAATAAGCGAAAACCAAAATATGATTATCGGTGGAAATTCCTGGTAGTAGGTAAAGATCAAATTGAAGTTTCCCCGAAAGTACTGTCTTGTACAACAAGTAAGTTGGAGTACAGATGGTAAGAACGCAAGGAAATAGTGTAGAGATCATATTCCAAATTCCGATCTTATGACTTTTCTCCCAATCCTTGTCCATTTTCAAACTTATCCTCGGGTAGTTCAGGTCATAGGTCTCAATGCTCCGAAGACATTTCAGAAATGGCGTTAGTCTCCAAATTGACATGATGTGTGCGAAAACTCCAAAGCAATACATGAAGAGGAAGCCGATCGTCCCAGCCATCAGGTTAGTTCGGTTTTCTTTGGATACGTAAACCCTCTTGTAGTCAAAGAGAAGAAGAAAGAGCTGAACGCTTGCCGTTCCTTTTAAGATCAGCAATAGGAGGCTAAATATTGACAATTAATGAATTTTGCTCAACTCCGAATAACAGAATTCGATTGAGAAAAACCTTCGGGATCGTGATCATGAAAATTACTACCTTCTACATTAACATGCAAGAACAGAATAATTACCTGGACAGATAAGCCAACGAAACCTTCCGATTTTTCAAGGGAATGAATGACAATGAGGTCGTGGAACCTTGATACTGAACCGGATAGACACCAATCAATCGACCAACCCAAAGTAAATTTTTAAGTGACTTATGGAACGAAACTGTATTTTTTGTTTCATTATTGTCAAATAGAAAGTTTTTTGAGAAGTGTGTTATTCCGTTCATTTTGACTGAACTATTGTAATATTCCAAGAGGTTAAGCTCAAGTCGATGTTCAACGACAACAAATGGATACTACGTAGTTGTGAGAGTGTGGCAGGCATAATGTAATAATTTAAATCGGTCTATCGTAAGTATAAGTCATGACGTGTTGTCTTTCTTAATCCATTTGTTAATATTAAATTCACAAGAACTAATGTATTAAAAGTCAAATCGATAATAGAGACATGGTCAACGAGATTCCTTGTTTACTCTCAACAACTTCTAAATTAATACGATTGACTATTCCTACCTTCCGAAGTAATTCGTCGAGAAAGAATTCAACCGAAATATCAAATTATAAAATATAAACCATGAACTAAACAATCAATTACTTAAGGTTTGACCGTAATGACTTGTATTTACGTAAACAAGTATCCAGATAATACTGATATCGCAAGATCCGTTGAAATTGGTATTCCGTCGACAATTTTCCATAATAATGCGTTAGATATTGAAAACCATAGCCAACTACCGAACTTCATGGATCCATGCCGATTTTATTTTCATAACTTCTTATTCTAATAAATTTGACTTTTATTAGGCTTATTTTGTAGACAATACGTACTGACAATAATTCCATCCATCCAAGTGTTATTTCCAACGAACAAAAATTAGGAGAAATTAATGACTAACTATTTATGTGAACTCTGTTCAATTCAAAAGTAAGTATAGTTCATTCGATAGTTTATTCGTGCAAGAATTCTAGTGGTCACAAATGCTAAATCTGATAAAGATTCATCAGATTGATACTACGTTGCATCATTTTAAAGCTAATTAAATAGAATATCCAACAATTGTCGTCATCTTAAAGTTACATTTTGACGTCTACACTAGTTTCATTGTGGTGTTCTTCAACAGCGCCAGGGTTGCTCATGTTGAATTGAAGCAAAACAATTATGTAAGTAAGAATGACTCCCGAAATCTAGTTGAATATAACAAAAGTAATCAGTATTTTCTCATGTCAATTAAAATAATAATTGTTTTATTAAAACTGGAAAAACCTTACAGAGGTCACGTTGTTCCGATTGACTGTGAAATAACCTCCAGCACTCAGAGTGACAGGAATTGTCTTGACCAACTTTAGAAATTGTTTGAACTGTAATGAAGACAACGCAAAATAATTAATCGAACGAATATTATTGTTTTGTTAGTTCTTAACCTGTTTCTTCTCGTCAATTAAAAATTTGGAATCCTGGTTGATCTTGAGGAGTGTTTTGACAAGTGTCCGATACTTTCTCTCCAGAATTTCTCCACAATCAGCAAGAGCATAAATCCGATAAAAGCAAATTCCAGTTCCAGCTGCAAGAATATAACCTGCTTCCTCAGCAAGAGGACTCGTTGCATTTATATTATAATAAATGGAACACACAGCTCCTACGATCAAGGCTGGAAACATGAGCACAAAATATATAGCAAGACATTTTTCCACCTTTTCAAAAATCCCATGATACCCCAAATACTGATAAGACAAATCAAGCCAAGATTTGTCCAAAGCTCCCAAAGTCCAACTTTTCGTCTCTGATTTCGTCTCGACTGATCTGGTGATAGAAACCAGTCTGTCCGTCAGAAAGGCCGAGAGTCCAAATATTTTTGCAAAGAGAAACATGACTCCGATTTCCATGAAGAATGCCATACAGGTAATGACGCCAGTGATTAAAATCCGATTGTGGGTGTCAAAAATCAACGACATTACCAACGGAGGCTTCCCACTCATGTACATAGAAACACTAATTGCAATGGGCGTGGTTGCAATCAGAATTCCAAGAATTGTGTTCACAAGTATTTTGGTAAAAAAACAATTAGTTTTCTTCGAAGGATAATGATACTTTTCGTCATAGATGTCGAAAGATTTGAGAGTGTCAAGAAATCCTGGAATGCCGAAATTGGACAAAATCTGAGCAAAAATTCCAAAGCCAAAGACGAAGGCAAATGTTACTGATCCAGCAAATACGTCCACATATGTTTGCTCGAATTTTCTGGTTCCGTTGAATTGTCCCATCAATTGATAGACTACATTAATGCAATATCCTTTGAAGAAAAACACCAGCCAGCTGAAATATATTTAACAATTTTATTTCAAAAGTGAAATTGGAGGATTCAAATTGAATTTTTTCAGATCAAAAATTTTGTTATCATAATTTGGATAGAAAGTTTTTTGAACGATTTAGTGAAAATAGTTAAATATTAACCTGTAAAAGTAAGCCCAAGAAATTTTTTTAAAGCTGAGAGATTCTGTTTTTTCAGCTCCGAAGGTATCCGTAATAGGAAATACGCCATTCAAGTAGGCAATTCGACAAAAAAATCTGTTCCGCCCATAAAAGCTTTCTCTCTTTTCTTTTCGTTCTTCTTCTGAAATTACTTTTTTAAGAAAATCTTGATTGAAAGTGTCAATCTCTAATTTTGAAGGAAACATTTTGAGAATTTCTAAAAAAATAGGATTACAATGATGAGTCTAACGTTTCAGTTGTTTGGCTGCGGTAGGCAAACTAATCAAATGAGTTTGAGTGCGATTACCCATAATGAGAGTTGAGAAAATACAAAAATTAATCAATTCGTTTTGTTCGATTCAGCAAATGATCAAAACCAATTGCTTGATGTGTCCAGAATGGACTCGTTCATTTCTGTTTCAAATATTTACTAATTTCACGAATTGAATGGGAGTCATTATTAAAATATTAATGAGAGTTCGGGAGTTCTCTTCTGAATGTACGCAGTGTGCAGTGCTGCCCTTACCCGAATAACGTGTCAGCATTTGGGGATATTATTGTATCGCAGATCTTAATCGTAATCGGTTCTATAATGGACTTGCCACGCCAAACATGTCCATCAACATAAATTGTAAAATAAGGGAGTGCTCAAACATGACCTTGCATTGACATTCAGCGGGAACAAATAATTTTTTTGATCGCCCAATTGTTTATGTTCAATGCTATAGAATTTCTAGGTTATTTGCACTCATTTGAAGTTCGTTTGCAATGTCGTAGGAAGTTATTTGTAGGAAGCATGATGTAAAATTTAAAGGAGTCCCCCAAAATTAAAATTAATTTAACACAAAAGCATTGGTTTTTGTAAAAAAAAATTGTAATGCTGACAAGATTTTAATTCTCGACAGGGTCATTTATTGAAAGGCTACTTCTTTTTTAAAATATTCGAAAATTTAAATCAAAATTTTGACAGAAGAAATTATTATTTTAAATTTTTTCAAAATTTTCCGTAATGCATCGTAAGGGCACTTCTCAAATTGACGCTAAATATAAAAAGGCGAAAAGCATTTGATTTAACCCATGATTTTTGAGCTTTCATGAGGGACCGTAGAAACTTTTTGACACGTTTTCGAAGATGAGCAAAAATGAAATATTTAAGTTTTACAGACTAATTTTGATCAAACCCACTCGGGGCATGCCAATGAATTATGAAAATTGGGTGTCGGGTCAAAGTCCGGGTAGGCGGGTCATGCCCAACTCTTGTTAGTATGATTGATTGAGAATTTCTTCGTTTCATGAAGCGAAAGACGGAGATAAATACATGTGGTCCAATTCGGTCCATTATATTTTGAGTCTAGTAAATCACGGGTGTCAAATAAATCATTATGTACCCACTCGACAACACGAGATATGCTTCCTACTAAGGATATAGGTGAGGAAATGATTATTTCCTGCTATTTCTGCCTTTATAAATTGCTAGACATCTCAACTAACACAATGGCGGGTTTACAAAACACAGACTAACATCATTTCCTGATTTTTGTTACAGAATTATGAACTAAGTTGACAGAAATTTTGACAGATCTTTGAACTCAGTCGACATTTGTAGGGCCAATGACATCTATAACGTGGTGAGGCTCGACTATCAAGGAATTGTCATCCGCCAAATTAAACTGAAGCAAAACCAATATGTAGGTCAAAGCGACTCCACAGATCTGTACAATGCAATAAATTAGAAACATAAGTTTATATTTTGGTCATTGAATGTATCAGGAACTTACCACTGTTACATTCGTTCTATTCACTGTGCAGAACCCTCCAGCATTCACAGAGATGGGTAGAAAGGTTACCAACCGTAGATGCTGCTTAAACTGTTAAATATTTTTTAAATAGTTAAAAGCCGACCAATAAGACTAGCCTTACTAGACCATTAGTTTTTCTCTGTGCACCTGTTTGCGTTCTTCATCCAGAAACGAAAGACTTTGATTGACAGTCAATAGCGTTCCAAGAAGTTGTCGATACTTCCTTTCGATTGTCTCCCCACAATCAGCAAGTGCATAAATTCGATAACAATAGCTCACGATCCCGATAGAAAGAATTACCAGCGGTTTCCCGGTCGTCGTAATTGCCCTCATTTGAAAATACATAGCGCAAATACATGCAACAATTAGGGAGGGGAACAACACGATAAAGTAAATGGACAAAAGCTTCTGGCATGTTTGAAACATTGTGTGAAAATGTAAATATTGTTTGGATAATTCTAACCAAGACTTCTGATTTGAATCCGGGAGCCAACATTTTATATTTGTTTTCCCTTGGATGCATTTAGTCAGAACTGCTAACCTATCCACAACTACTTCAGTGAGACAAAATATTTGTCGAAACAGAAATATGGATCCAAATTCAATAAAGAATACAACGAAGGAAACCAAAATAGAGGCCGCAATTTTGTCTGAAATGTTTATGAATCCATACAAGTTGAAATTAATCTGGGTTTCAGTAGATGAATACACCAAAAAGTTGATGAACCCTATCAGCGCACAGATGAGGACGCTTAAGGCTGTACATGCATTTGATTTTGAAAATGTTTTCCGAGTGCTGTGCTTCAAGATGCCATATTTTTGATCGTAATCCTCTACGCTAATCATGGTCCGTGTCAATCGTCCGATTTGATAAGTGCAAAGAATATGGGCAATGATTCCGTACCCCAAAACTAAAGAATATGCAATTTGTCTAGCAAAGGCATCTGTTTTCTTCACATGCCCGATGTTCTTATTCACGAGTGAGTCAAAACCATCGTCCAAAATCGCCATGACCAAAACAGCGTGATACAATTTTACCCCGAGTATTATCCAGCTGAAAATTTAGAAAAATAAACATGTGTACCAGATTTTGGTTACGAGAGAGGTTTTCAACAGGAAGGTTCATAACTTAATGTCTCCTTCCTACAGGTATAAAATGAAAAAATTAGATATTTTTTGATACTTTATGTGTAACAATCCAGTATATCAATCCAACTAGCTAAATGTAGGATTTACAAATTGTATAAATCAGTTTTTTATTCTAGAAATATACAATTTGAGTCTAAACGGAAAGTGGGGTAATTTGCTATGAACCTCCCTGTATAATAAACACGAAATGATTACCTGTACAGATAAGCTGCTGAAAGTTTCCGGAAATACAAATCTGCAGCCGATTTTGTAGTGAACGGATTTGTGATTGGAAACAAACCGTTTAACCATCCTAATAATACACACGTTTTCATAGTTTCGAAAACAGATTTTTCATCCCTCGGATTTTTCAAAACCTTCGCGAATAAAATTCCTTTAGAAGCGAGTATAGACATTTAGTTTTCCAAAGTCGTATAATAAATCAATTTGCACTATTTTATTTTTATTATATCAAAACACTCCGACTGTTTGAAATTTTGAAACTAAGTAAAATCCATGAAAAATAGAACAGTTTTGTAGACAAGGAATTGAAGAGGGATAAACTGCTTAGAAATTGATAAAAATTCGCTGTCAATTTCAGGACAAGTGTGTTTGCTACATCAACTTCAATGTCAAATTGTATACATACAAAGAAGAGGGTAAACTGACAGATTATTTCGTTTCGTCTTACTTTCAACGATATTTGTCATTGTCATTTTATAGTCCAAGGTTAAGGTAACAAATGCTGGTGTATTAATTGCCATATCATATTGGAAGCGGATAATATTATAGGTTCGCCTGACTCGAATAATGCACTTTCGGAATTGATTTTGCACACGTTTCTGATATTTTATAAATCTGGTGCAATCGTATATTGTGGCTTGATGATAAACACTCAAATTTGATTGATGTGTTTTGGTATATGTCTGGAAATTCAGTCCGTAGTCTTTGATTTCTAAACTTTTCCTTAAAATTTTAATTTATTCCAGAAAACAAATCATCCTTCTCCTTGGTACTGTTGTAATTCTACATGCCAGAATTATAGAACGTGGTTTTCAAGTCGGATTCTTCCGATTCACGAGACTCCATTTCCTGTATTGTTTTTCTTTCGACTAAATAGAAATTAATTCTTCAGTTATTGTTTCTCTATTTGTCGACAGGCTATACCTACGTCTCGAGATGTGTAATTTAAAGATGAAAGTTTGATTGATCACACTCTTGTGTGAATAACATGCAGGCGTGAGTTAATGTTACGGTGCAATTTAATGCAGAACCGTGTAATTACTTGTGGCTGGAAAATACGAGAATTAGATATATTGTTTAGTGTGTACTGCTTGCTTGATTGTTTGAATTTTTTTAATTCCATATTTCAAACAACAAAAGGAACGTGATGTGATTTTACATTGATTCACCAGGTATCGAATTCCGACTTTACCAAATTAACTCTAGAACACATAAATTATGTTACAAAAATATTCACCTAATATAGAATATTATAGCTCGATAAAAATATTTTGATTTGTACGGATTAATTCAGTTGTTAGTTGATTTTACTAAATAATCCACAGCAAGTCATCCTCAATAATAATGAGAAATGAAATACAATAAAAATAGCTCAATCTATGAACTACGAATTTGTATAATGATCATTGAGGACGTTCTTCTGTTAAACGTCAAACAAATTATTCATAATTATTGTCACGAATTTCTGAATAAACAGATGTATCGTAGTAGTAGTTCATATAATAGGTTCTACCAATGAATGAGACTAACTTAAATAATTTAACACAACAGACTTGGCACAATCTGTCGCACAAAATTTTCTAGTTCGATTATCGCAACTAAAATTAAAATCTAAATGTTTCATGATAAGTTGCGCACCAATTTTAGAATAGAGGGTTTTTCTATCTATCTGTTTCAACTTTAGGTTTTGAATTCGATTTGTACGAATTTAAATAGCTAGTACTGGTGCCATGGAATATATTCAGAAAATGTCTGAATTGCTGGCTACTGGACCGTACTGCATACTCAACTCTGATCCCACTGACCAGCTCAAGAAAG
>JAQFYE010002956.1:0-16543 GCA_034694305.1 Protaphorura glebata
GGGTCGGTTTGTTTGTCAAGGGGGTTCATGGGGCGTTGGGAGTCTAGATTTTGTCGAGACTGAGAGTCCGGAATTTTGGGAGTCCATAATTTCTCTAGACTGGGATTTTGGGGAAAACAGGTCGCGCGATGACAATATCCGTTGATTGACACGACAGCCAATTTGACTAATCATTGTCATCGAATTTCTCATAGAACTGCTCGAAAATTTGAAAGAGATATTAACTGGTCACCCAAGTAAGCAAACCAGAATAGCATTAACCAAACTGCGTTCCATCCTTCGAGCCTGAGATTAGAATCAAGTACCACCTGTCGTTAACGAATATTTATAATTCGATATTTGTCATTTTCCTTAACTGAGACATCTCAATTTGTCTTATTAGTTAAACCGCTGCGCCCGGATTCAGTCAGCGACATGTTTTCTAATTCAAACTGTCATGGACGATTCAAACAATCTTACATTTTCCAGTCACGCAACAAAATCACAGCTTGACCTCACGGCCTTATCTGCGAACTTACTTAGTTACAATCATCATTGCCGCATAATCCAAGAATCAGTAATTATGTTCGTGTCTATTCAAAAATGCACTCACACTTGACGCAAGAATACAATTACATGTAAATAAATTTGACACTCCCGTCCAGGCATCCAATTCGAAACTTCGGTTTTTTGAAAATACGGTTTTGTGAATGTAATGTGATAATGTGAGAGTCAGTAATGTGAATACTCGCAAGGTTAGAAGAATTAACCGACAAGGAATACGTCTGAATGTTGATAGATATCCATTATCTTCTTGAAAAATTTTAAAAGGCATCGCGACTAATTCTAACCTTTATATCTGTGAGACTCTTGAATGGAAGATCAAAAATGTAGGAATACTTTAGAAAGATTCAATTCTATACACAATTTGCGCTTTTTTGAAGGACCGATATGTTTGTCTTATGCTACTGATTCTGAATTTTAAAAACTTTTATACATATTATACTACGCTATCTCGATTCATGATATTTGAAATCAAAAACAAATAACTCGTGAAGATTGGGATTTGACTCGAATTCCTCAGCACAGGAACTGACCCATCGTGACCTTAACTTAAGAGAGCAACAACTGCTAATAAATTTTACTTTTAAGATAATATCCTACAGTAGTAGCCAATGTTAAATAATGAATAACACTATATTATTAAGATTCTAATTGTAATGTAATGATTAAAATAAATCAATGGAAATGTTCCAGAATTCAATAATAATTCTCAACTTTCGGTGCCTGTAAATTTGTTGGAATTAAAATTATGGGAGTTAGCATGTGCATTTGGGAGCATGGAGTGATGGAAATCGCCAGTGCAGTTTTTTGCTATGTTAGAATCCAAATAAATAAAAAATATATAGTGAAATTATACGTAATGAGTTTTCAGTTAGATGTGATCCATGACTTTTGTGAAAGATCATAGGAAAAGCTTGAAGAATGGGTTGGAAAACGTCAAGACGGCGATTTCTTATTATTTTGACTCGCGCGCGATTGCGTTTTCAGACTGCGCTGAAATGAGGTGTCCGAGATCTCATTTGAGCTGATTCTTCGAGCGAGCTATCCTGTAGATCCTGAGATACGACGACGACAGTACATTTTAGTCACCAGTTCTTATCTTTCCATTTGGCGGAGTCGCTCTAATTCAATTCGTATTCTACTTCCGAATTCCGAGTTAAAATATGAAAATATGTAAAGATTTGAATGGTATGTGATTATTTTGCGTGATGTCAAGTAGGAAAAATTATTTGTTGAGTAACAGGTAAAAGGTATTAGACAGCCCATTTATGCGGAGTAGTAATATTTTGAACGATTTCGTCTTAACGTGTTCAGGTTTATGGCATGTCTCAAAATTATATAAGTTACGTTAAATGTATTGCCTAGTAATACTAGTACTAAAATAATATTAAATGTTACCACTGGCTCATTAACTTAGAAATTCGTCAAAGTATATTTGAATAAAATGGGCTACAAATTATGGATGCCCCTAAGTAGCAAGTCGGACTTCTAACCGTTCCTTTGATAAGACTTTCGGCCTTGAGAAATATAAATCAGCACATATATAAATACAATTGCAGTTGAATAATTACAGTCTTCCGATTTGGATTAAAGAATCGTCAAACATTCAACTGCAAAATAAGTCCCGGATCCTAAAATCAGAATTGTTCCTTGTTTTTGTTCCTAACAAATCAGACTCGACAGTTTTGAATGTCGTGTCGCACGCATTTGGCATGTGTGATGACGAATCACATAATATTATGCCCAGCTGTCTAGGCTCATTGATATAAAAGGGAGCAATAATGGCGGAGAACCATTTGTGTTTGCTCTGATTGGTGTGAGAGCTGAGTAATAGAATTTTACAAAATGAACTCTCGGCTTAAATTAAACATACAATTTTTTACACAGCTGAATCCTGCCATCAAGTTCTGAAGTTTTGTTCGAAAGTGGACTTCTGGAGTTTTCGTTTTCGATGGAATACTACCTGTTAATTGGATGGCAACAATTTACGCACAGAAATAGGGAATGACTGTTTATTACTTTATTGTATTTTCCACCAGGCATACGGCCGCAACAGAATCTTCTGTGCATAATATAAGGATGAGAATGCGCTCTTGGAAAACATATCATGAAATGGGCGGTCATGTAGCTAAGCAAATATGTATTTAAGGGCCCATCCCCTTTGCAGAACCAGCCCTGACTTCTACCATATCGATGACAGATGTGAAAAATCATTTATGCCAAGATTACCTTATTAATAAAAAGAACAGTCAGGGTTTCGATCAGTTACATATAGTTTTATGATGACTCGGAGTTCGTATAATTTATTGCATCTCGTTTTGGGCGAAATTAAGTTATGTGTTTGTTTGTTTGTTGCTCATACAGAGTGATGACCCGTTTCATTCAAAATGGCTAGGCATTATTGTAAACAGTTTGTTTCTCTTTCCCAAGTGATGAGAATAACAATTTCATGCTCACAAGGTTTTCTTACGTTTTGTGATTGAATGTTAAGATTCCAGAAATTATTACTTGAAGAAAAGAATTTCTACTTTAGATTTAAAAGTCTTAAACTTTAACAATATTTAACTATAAACAACTTTAACTATTACGGCATCAGGTTGATTAGTTCGCCGTTACAGTAAGTTCTGGTAGTCAAAATTCTACACCAAACCGAATATTGGAATTAATCCTCTTCAGTTGCACCTTGAAAGATTAGAGATTATTAGTCTTTGTGTATTCGATAGAATGTAAATAACTTCCTTCGTAATCCTATTGCTTCGACAATTTTTAAATGAGATTTTTCATGCTTTTGAAAATATCGTGTACTCAGAAGTATGCACTTCAAGTTGCAATATTTTTATTAAACATCCCGAACGATGATTTCAGTTCCGTCCACAGCTTTTGAAGATTTCAAAATTTGGCATTATGAATTATGAGTTTAAGCGTCATGACATGGAGTCGTCAGTGCATTCTAATAACATAGAATCCGATTTGGTAATTGGTAATCGAAAAACCTTTTAAGAGAGAGTTGTTTTGGAGTGATAATGGGCTAATGGTGAATCAATTTCATTGCATGCCTGAATGAACAAACGAATTCGAGTCGCAATGGGTAATAAAATCCAATTTGGTCAAGTCGCCAAGAAACTCAAGTCTGATCTGATCTCTGTTTTTCCAGCACATAGTGTATGGTAAACCGGCACTTGATTACAATACGAGTGTAAAGTACAAGAAAAGAGGAACAAATGATGAACACAATTTCCATTCAATTTAATCCGACTTCACTAGTAATACATTGCAGAGTCGACTGGAATCACCTGCTATATGGCTCGAAATTCAACCTTGTCTTGTTTTTTTTGGAAGTTTTAAGGTTCTGGTAGAAAATGTTTTACGGTCCCGTTTTTTATCCAATCTACGTCTATCTAGTAATGCGCAGTTTGTCCAATGAAGCGCCCAGGGAGAGGTTTGGGTGTCGACAATATATCCAATCGACTCGGGTTAACCGGTCGTTTGTATCTGTATTGTTCGGAGGAAAACTACTGCACTTTGGTCCAAATTTTGCATAGGGTAAATGTATATGATATTTTGACGGACTGACTTCTTTCGTGTAACGGTAACTGTTTTTTCAAGAACGGATAGAGAATAATTATTCAAATTACTATTTATACAAGTACACGATAACAAAATTGAAATTAAAGACTGCATCTAAACCAAGCTTTCTGGGAATCATTGCATTTCCTGAGGTACAGGTCACATTTCCGTCAATTTAAAACGGTTAGACCGTTCACACTCAGCATCAGCAATCAAATCAGTTTCAGTCTTCCGAAGTATAGAACCTTCGATGGCTGGATCAGGTCCGTCCAACCTTATTTGTTTTCTTGTCGTGCATGTCGGTTTAGTTTCCTATTCACTTACACACGATCTGGAAGTTTACTCTGAAAATTTATTATCATCAACAGGTCCCATTCCCATTCTGTTTCATTAGTTCTGTCTCAACAAACCCACTGTCTCTGACTTCTCAACACTTAAAATATCAATAAAACTCGTTTGTAACTCGCTAAAGAGGTAAACACAATAACCCACAACAAATTTATATGTTCGGGGAGAATCATAAACTTCAAGTTAACACAAAATCCTAAGGAAAGACACAAGAACGGTTTAATATAATTTGTCCGCTCTTATCGATTGTTTGTATCCTAAAATATAGGTGGACTCATTCCTGATTGAAGAGGTAGAACAACAATGTCGAAATTAAATTAAGCGCTCAGCGTCAGCGCTGTTATTAATTATTATGCGGGCTAAGATTTTAAAAGCACAGTTCTCAGGTTCTAATTGGAGTTTGTTAATTATCATACAAATACTGAAGTGCGGGCGTACAGGTGTCAGTTTAAACTCTCAGTTTTGACTGTAACGTATTCATGTCAAATGAAAACTGAAAGCAGGAAAGTAATAAAATTAGTTAATTCGCCGTTGATTACTTTGCTTCCGTTCATTTAGTTCAGTTTCGGTAATACATTTGCACAATTAACTGAAGGTGGCATAAACTCCACAATCTCTGCTTTAAAGAGGTCTTCTTCAAATGATCTGTTCTACCTGCTACTATACGTAAGTACATTGGGGAAAGCACTACGAGTATCTTTTTTAAGGTGAACTGGAAAGTTAGAACTTAAACCGTTCTCTCAGCAAAAAATCGGGGATTATTGAATGTTGACAGTAAATGATGTCATCCAATTTCAATAAGACTGACACTTATTGCATTTATTTTGTGTACGGGCATTGACATTTCCTTGTCTTATACAAAATGTGGCAAGGAATAATATACACATGGACTATGGACTTACCGATAACTTTCTGTTGTTTGAGCTTCCGATAAAATCATAGCTATTACATACAACCATGCCATAAAGTTTTACAAATTGTGAGTGAGTTCATTGCACAGCTCATGGTTCAATAATAGTGCACCTGCACCAGCATCAAAGATAAAGGAGTATAGAAAATTATTACTCTATGTTCTGAAATTAAATCATGATACCACAATTACATCACAACCTGGCGACAATGTATTTTAACGCCGCAATTGTAATTGAATATTACAATAAATACATTAAATTAGTACGTAGGTTTAGGGTTGCTACAATTTAAGAAAAATATTAGAAACGCTTCAACCGATTATACTAACTCGACAAATCATTACTCAAAAGATTTAGGTCAAAATAATAAGCCTATTATTACTAGTTGGAAAAACACATGGCCAGACGATTCACATCTGAGCCAGAAGAATACTTAATTGTGTTTTAATACCTAAGAACTAGAACAAATATATCTAACCGAATAAACTGTGGGACAAGGAACTTACCAATAATTATAATTCCGTTTTATAGAAACCGGACTGGACTGTATTAACAAAGTAATAGTCGTGTTACACGCACTCGCCACATGAGTGACGACCCAATTCAACATGGAATATTCTCAAAATTATAAATATAGAATTAAACTCCATAATGTGTTTTCTTAGTCTAATTGCACAAACGAGGACTGTGAGAATTGTGACTGATCAAATACAACTATTTCTTCAAATTAGTTGAAATAAATGTCGGTTGGCCTGCATTTTAATAACAATCGCCAGATGGATTTTGAAGTCTCAGCTTCTATTGGAATGCTACTTGTTAATTGAGTAACAGTAGTTCAAGTATAAGAATACTGTAGGGGTCGATGGTTTATTTGTTTATTGTTCCTTTAGAAAACGACCACAATAGGATCTTGTCTCACCTGAAATCATAAAAAGAGGATGTGCTGGAAAACACAATGGGTGGACTGGTGGCCAAGCGAATATTTATTCAAGGGCCATGACCCATAGCCCTACCAAATCCAACATTACCATCGTTCTTTAAATGCTACACGTCTGAACAATAATTTCTGATATAATATGCAAATAAAGGGTCTCGCATTGTAGAAGACAAATAAAAATTAGTTATATTCGAACAAGCTTCAGGTTTGCTGAAAAATGATAGATTTTTTATTTTTAGCTCCTGTATAGATGTTCCATTCCTGACAACCTTGTTTCTGTAGTTCTTGAGTGTTTCACCACGGAGAAAGTTATTTGGCAGACTGACAAGCACCAAAGACCGAACGCGAACGATCCATTTGATTCGATTCCCCTAGTGATCGAATTAATTCCCTCCTTGTAAGATTTATTGGGTTATCAATCCTTTAGAACCCTAAATTAATCTTGAACTTGTTCGTACTTCAACACCTAATACTGCGTTTTTAGCTTCAGTTAAACCTTTCACCAAATCCTGGCAAGGTTTACTCTCAGTCGAGTATTAGGTGAGCATGGAAAATGTTCTTCATTGAGTCTGTGTGGAATTTATGGCATGTACACATATTATGTGTATGTATTACTGACAAGTTGCTACTTAATATTTCTTCCCGTATTTGCAAAGCAAGTTATTCTGGAGGTTTAACTTTGGGTTAAATGTACGAATGCTTCAAAGTTGTCTTGAGATATGTAATCTAATCCTCCGTAAATTTAGAGCAAGTGGAATCTCTATAAATATCGCTCAAAGTTCTGCCAAGAGGCAAAACACATTCCACAAATTCAATTCGATTAGGTTTTTAAGATAGGTATTCGTTTTGGGAGGATTTGCAGTTTTGTCAGTTTTATTTTTATAGTTTCATACTTATCTTGAAAAATGTATATTGGGGAAGCTCCCAATATATCAAGATTGTTTGACATCTCCCCCTAGGTTAGTCCATACGCAGATTCATTTTTTTAAAATTTCAAAAATTACACTTGGAGGAAATGATAAGGATGCCCCAGCAACCGAAATCAGAATTGGCAAGGAACTAGATTAAGAGTAAAAAAAAGTTCGCTTCAATGCCAATATTTATTTTATTTCATTTCTGTACAGATCAAAAATAAAATAAAATGTTTTATTAATTAATTTTAATCTGCACTGGAATAAATAAAAATAAATATTGGCATTCAACATTAAACAAAAAATGAAATAATTAATTTTTTATAACCCACGAGAGATCGTGGTGCCCATTTAACAAGGAAGAGCATCGTGGTGCCCATCAAAATAACAAAAAAACAATTTGGTCAACAAGCGTATGGACTAACCTAGGGGGGAAGGTTGTCAAGGAATCTTGCAATATATCATCCCGTCATCCCGTCACAAAATTATTCGAGTTTGGTTAGACTCCGCTCCAAGATTTGTTTCCTTATACTGACTGTATGAAGAAATAAAAGTTGGTTGAATCATCATTTCTCGAACAATACTTCTCTTTTATTTCAAGCTTTCGGATTCTCAGTCGAATCCTCCTTCAGGAGGGAAATAAATTTTTTAAAATACGTGCGTAGGACTGCTGGGATAATTCTTCGTTCATCAGTCAAGAAATCGCCAGAGGTACTATGTTTACTCGAATTAGTAGAAATTATAATAGATCCATAATAAAACATTTCACTGGAACAATTTGTGTAACGTGAGTGCATTACTTATTTCCTTACTTCGTGGTGCCTTCTCGTTCAATTTCAATAAAATGTTGGTTATATGTGATTCGTCGTTTCAAGAAAATCATTAAACCGTTCCAGATAGGCACTACCTGTGGAATGAATGGCTTAGTCGTTCAATTCGGAAATGATCCACTTCGAAGGGTTTAAGGAGAAATGTATTTTATTGTTTTATTTACCACCTCGTAATTCAATGACTTGGGAATGGGAGCTCAACGAACTGGTAAACGTCAGAAATCGAAAAGCCTTTTAAATGAACGATGTTGTTTAGAGACTAGTATGAGACTCGTAAGTGATAATGGGGATATGACTTGTTACATGACACACAGGTAGCAAGAAATGAATTCGATGTAAGAAAATTCAATTTGGTCTAGTCGCCAAGAAATCCAGTCCTGGATGTCCTGTGGCCGGCAGTATTTTTTGTTAATAGAACAAAAATGGCACTCGACCTACATTGTACGAATTGACAAAGGAAGAGGAACAAATGATCGGCACAATTCCCATTCAATTTCAATCTACTCTACGTATTACAAACCCATTTCCTTTGCTTTAAACGAGGTTCCGTTTTTTATGATCCACGATTTACGCTTTTCAGTCCAAGGGAGAGTACATTTTGGGTTCTCGACGCAGGTAAAATCGGACCGAAATTTTAATTTGGGATAGGATCTGGTTCAATTGCCTATACAAAGAAACAGACAAATCGTCTCCCAACAACTATTCCGGTTGTAAGAAAGGCGGTTCGGTTTTGAAAATAAGGGAACCAAGAGTGCAGTCGACCCATTTAGTCTACTGTGGGGTATAAGGACTCCATTGCAACAAACGCAAGTGATTTGGAAGTTGATTCCGAGACTTGAGGACCATCAACAGGTCCCATTCTGCATCTGGCTCATTATGTTTACACATTTGTCTCACCAAATCGACAGTCTGCCTGAACTTCTCAACCCAAGAAATCTCTGTATAACTTGTTTGTAAAACATTAAGGAGGTACACACTTTAGAAACTTAGCCAAATAATTATAAGTTAAACGAACATTTTGTGCGTGTGTGAGTTTGTTTACCTTTCAATCTGTAGCTGCTTACTCACATTACATATTTTTATGACTTCTTTGCCGTTAAATACCTGAATTTGGCAGATGCGCAGATCCGACGATCCGAGGAGTCATTGTGCTAGACACTTTTAGTTGCTAAACACCTTCCGGAGATGTTTAGTCCTCTGGGTTAGTGCTATGAAATTTGACTCAAGACTTAGACTATCTTGGAAGATTTACTCAGTGACAATCAAACCTTTTGGTAATTTAGCACACCCATTACTTGGTATTCGCTAGTGCGGAACGCATATAAGGATTACAGATTGCGGAGATGGATTGCTTTCCATGGGAAATACCAGTAGCAGTCGGGAAATTCATGAGGGAAGAAATAAATTCGAACTTCCCGCAATACCACGTTTGTCCGAGGGATCTAATCCTGCCCATAGCGAAGTAGAAAAGGACTGGTTTAACATCTGAAAATTGGACTATCAATTGCAAAAAGCAAGTTATGAAGCCGACCAACCGGAATCAATAATAATAATTTAATGCTAAATGTTTAATAGCTCAAATTCGCGTTCACATCGTATTCAACTAGACAGAACGGTATTGCCGAACTCACGTGCTTCCTTGTAGCCGGAATCCCTACGATTTAAAACCATCTCACAATCAGTATAAGAATAAACCAAAATGATGAAGTCCGTTTTTCAAATTTTTTAACATTTTTTTGCTAAAGCTGTGACTAAATGTTTTCTGTTGAAATTCTAGGATCATACGCGCCCACACTATTTGAATTCAGATCTAAGATGCGACGTAGTTTCATGTGAATTGTGGCTTGTAGTTGTACGATTTCTTTGAGACCCAGTTGTAACTTTCATCGAAGCCTGGAATTTAAATTTAGAAGTTTTTATGGTAAAACCAACATGCAAGCGTTTCAGGAAGCAGTTTCGTCAGCTAAAGAAACAAGAAATCTCACGCAGAACTTGCAAATCAGATTGGAATGCTGAGCTGGAAGGATTATAAGACGATTTTTACTGAGCCTAATGATATTCACAGGGAAATCCACGGCATAACACAAAACTATCTAAGTCACTAATGAATGTAAGATGTTCTAATTTTGTTAGTTACAGATTACATAACACGCCCTTGCTTGATCAAAGTCAACATATAATCTCGATAAACATGAAATGCATGTCTTTCGACAGTATAGCCCACTCCAGAACCCACGCGTCAAATTAAAAACTAAAGCCAAAAATCAGTAATCACGATGACAAATGGTATTTTGTCGTCAGTTTGATTAGAATCGATGTTAGGTGAGGGCAATCTAAACTAAATGTATGTAACACCAGTGGGAGTAGGTCAAAATATGAATTCTCTTGATAGACACACGAAAATAACGCAAGAAATTAGGAAATCGCTAATCAGCTCCACCACACCGAGTATGGACAACAGGTGATACTAATTATTAATTGATTGTGCGGGGAACTTCTAAAACTGTAATAAATTAACCGCTTATTTGTGTACTTTCAGATTCGATGTCGTATATTTAAATTTTGAAATACTCCACGCGTTGGGGGTAAAAGCAGATTTCGTATGTCGAATGTCGATATAACCGAATGTCGAGAGAATTCCGAGAAAAGATCCACAGCTAACTTTACCGACACTTCATTTCTATTTTGATAGTCAAATTAAAACAGGAAATTTTTATAGTTAGGGGGGTATTGTGGTTTTTAAATCCAGTATGTACGCGAATTCTCAAATATTTTCACCGTTGGTTTGCTCGCTGGGTTTAAATATATTAATTAATTGAGTAACTAAGAGTGTACAGTATGCAGTATGCTTCAATTTCAGCTTCCTTCAAAATGCATGTTATTACGGCACACTACAAACGTGTCATAAAAGTTTATGAGCTGTGAGTTTATTGGAGATGTTGTAAAATGAATCACAATGAACCAAGCCCTATTAATAATTATGTGGATAAACTTGCATGGCCAACTGTTAATTAAATACCATGAGAAAAAGATGAACTCCTGACAATGAATGAAAATTGCAATACGTTTACATGCACGTGAATTAATATAGACTTTGTTTGTTTAAAGTATGAATAATGTACTGTGGTGCATTTGAAATTTTTTTATTTTTGCTGTGAGAATTTACAATAGACCGACCGTGTTTCAAAAGTGGAGCTGACATGACGTCCGGTCTCCGTCCGTTTTGAATTCCTTGTACGAGCGAGTACGCGTGTAATAATCTTAGTCAATATTCCCGAATATGGTTAATTACTGGACACGGATTTTATTTTGGGTAAAAAGTCACGGGTTTGTAAATTATGTCTAGGGATGTTATACCCTTTTGGGTTATGAAGATTCGCTGGGAACAGTCATGACTGAACGGACAACTCGTTTGTGAGTCCAAATAACATACACACAATCGGGAAGATCATTTAGTTTTCATCCACCCTTCATCGTAGATCAACCTTAAAGAAGTGAGCAAAATTGAGATATGTGTTTTGTACAAAGCTGTGTGTGTCCAATTGTTGTCGATTATGTAAATCGCACAGGTGGAGCCGCTTTTGAAATTGAATAATTTGCAAAGATGTGTTTTCCACACACACAAATAGCTATGGACTCGAAGGCCCCAACACAGGAGCTAAGCTGGCGTAGCTTGAACAATTGCCTGGGATTGAGAACTTCGAATATTTTCTTACTATACTGCGAGATTTGCGAGGATTATAATATTTTTCTGCCAGTGTAATCTAACTAATAATAAGTAGTATACAATTAATTTAAAATTGTAATAATGCAATGGTTTAAGTAAATCGTAGAAGGTAGTGTGCAATATTTTATTCAACCTTCGCTGTTAATAGAGGTGTAGGACACCTAGTGCAGATTTCAATTGTGTTGGAATCCACGTGAGTAAAAAATAAGCAGCCAAAAAATATAAAAGCGTATACCCAAGTTGCAGTATTGAACGTAATAGCTATAAAACAACGTGTGCAGTGTTAACTTTTTTCGTATCTTAAAAATACCAAGAACAATAGGTCGACAACGCTAGCAAGGTCAAGCACCTTGAACAAAGTTTTGAACTACTAGTTGCGCATTTGTTAGTTTCGTGGCCCTATTTTTGACTAGTCAATTACCTCCCTGTGTGTTCACGAAGTTGAAGTGACAACTGTGACTTCCGAAAAAGTTATGATTAGTTCATCAGATGAAAATGTTGGACGTGTGTAATTTAGATGGACGGATTGACGTCCACGTTTAACTTCCTTTCATTTTAATCGATCCACCATCATCTCAATCTCAATTGCATATGGAATGAATAAAATCGCATCTATCCAAATTATTATACATGTCTTGAGTTGTTGTATTCTTGTGCATTGTCTGTATTATTATTTAACCATCTTATCCCAGCAGAGGAAGAATTATTTAATATAAGGTTTAAGGTTCATATTTGTATTCTAAATTGACTCAAGCCAGTTTTTGAATAAGTTATTTCACTTATTGGGTCGAGACCACCACCTTGGCTTGGACGTCCATACCAATCATCATTATCATCATCTTTTTCATAAACGTTAACCACCAGGGCAGGGTTTGGTCATCCAGAGTATCACGTCATGTCACGTCGTGTATAGCAATTGTATTTCCACATGCCATGTTATAACGCTGGATTCGAAAACATCATCTTGTTTGCAGATGGATAGGGCAGGGCCGACAGGCCATGGATCCAAACCGGGTCTTTGAATGTCTCGGAAACTAGTTATTAAAACAATTTGTAATACATTTTCTGTCGATTATTTGTTTAATTGGGATTTCATAGATTAAATAACGAACGGAGATATTAGAATTTGGTGATCGTCCTATCAGATATTCATAGACAGACATTGTTAGAAGCTTCAAAAGAGAATTGGGTTAGGATTCAGCCGTATACATACTTTTTTAGAATTCAGCGAATAGTGATTCATTGAAGATTTAGCTTGTTTTGATTTTTTAGATCGAAGCACAAAAAAATAATGAAATCACACAAATTCCAGTTTGAGAAACAGTATACTCTACTCCGAAGACTTTCATTGAAATTAAAATTTCATAACTTTGACAAGCAACTTTAAGTGCAGGTAAGTTAAATTAACGTACGGATCACATCAAAAATATTCTAAGTATTTTTCAGTTTACCTGTACCAAAAATTTGGGATATTTTATGTCATAAATGTCAGTAGATATGTAATCACATATCTGACCAGACCAGATCAATTTTCTGATCTGATAATATTTTGTCAGATACGAATATTTTATCTGATCCGAAATTTCAGATCAGATCATATTTAAGATCAGATGCACATGCATCGGATCTGATCCGAGCCGTAGATGAAATCCAGCTGTTAACGCCGAAATGATAAGGCAAATTCTTGTACCACTTGTGCTACGGGAAAGTTAGTGAATAGTGTTGGGATTCTGTTCGCAGTTATTAATGAGTCTACGAAGATTTAGATTAAGAAGGATTTGTTTTAAAACCCAGACACCAAATTATCGAATCAACCGGAGTCTGTTATGAAATCTATTGAGTCTGCCTCTAACGTCCATCATTGAAATTAAATATCTTCAAAAAGTGGAATTAATTTTTGTTAGATGTAATTGGACACATTCACGTTAAGTCGTATCGTGCTCAAAAATTACAATCTGCACAATTTCGGCTGCTTCGTACCCGTATTCTCTGGTAAGCATTAACGCTCGATCGCTGGTGGATGTCAGTCTTCAGGAATTATAGGAAAAGTACGTATACGCGTCAATTGACATTCGCCACAAGTAAGGCACTATCAAACACAGCAGTCTGTTTTTAGCAAGAAGAAACTAAGTGGAACAAAACCTATTTTATTCGTCCGGCCAAGACAAGAATTAGTAATAGAGAATTTATAACTTGATTTGCATCTGGACACCGCCCAGCTTGGCATCTTAAATATCCATATATTTGGCACATGATGGCTATTCTATACATAGCGTGGAGATTTGTTCTTGGTCCGTACCGGAAAATTACTCTGTAAGGTATTTAGGTTTCCTACAAAGGCGTGAGTTAATAAGTCTTTAGAACTAATCTAAAGACCGAATCTATTTCAGCAATAGCTTCTAGTGTCGTACGAACGAAAATACATATTTTGTCATGTTCAACCTCCGATCCTGGGCCAGGAATTGATCTGAGTTCCGATAAAGTTCTTTCTTCATTTTCTGTCTTATCTAATCTTTGCTCTTTTCAGAACATGCAACGGGATGTTCCATGTGGAGCAAGCATTCATTTTTCAGTGAACATTGTACATTTTACATCACCATGTATTCTCCTTATTATGACCCGTCCAAAAATAATTTCTTCCTCATTGAAACAGTCGGGGATTGGGCGTGGTACTAAGGTTGTATCATCCGGTATTCTTTTGTCAATCCATTTCACATCGCAGTCGCTTATCGCTAAAATTTTCTATTCTGCTACTACCTTACGGCGATGACATTCTTTGCTCGTTATCAATATTCGGGAGAAATGATGCATCGCTGCACAGACTGCAGACAGTAGGAATGAATTAAGTCAATGTTACTGATAAGTTTTTTATTTTTAAAATGATCTCAATCACTAAAATCGAATTTTTTTCAGAAGATGTATGCAATCAAATTTATCCATAATGTTACTAATTCCTAATAATATTTATTAGGTAGTTAATGGCTTGTGACGTTGTAACGCTTTTGAGAAGAAAAAGTCATATTCAACCCAGATTCCCATTATCTCGACATTAAACTCCAAAGAAATACGCATATGTGTGAAAATTCCTTCTTCCCTTGAAATTTGTGCTTCAAGAGGATCGGGAGTCCGTTACAGCATGGAGAAAGTTTTTCAGCTCTTGGGCCGGCCTCGTTCGACCAAACGGAAATCGACCACCCTATTGCGAACTATTAAGGTGGTCTAGAATAATTAAGAGTATTTTTTAACATTAGGAATGGACAGACTGGTTTCTTGAAGTTTTGCCTCTGTGATTAATATTTCTCTGAAAATACAAGCCCTTCCTTGGAATTTTATTCCGTGGAAAGTATCTATGCTTCAATAAAACCACTTGAGACGGATGATTTTAAAAATTATAACCTAATCTCCACCATCACTGAGCTTGTCGCAGTGGACTATTTCTGTCAATTAATTATTGTTAAGTACTTAATCACAGTTACAGGACATCAGTTAAGGACTTAAATAAGGTGGTTTGTATTCACAAACATCAGACAGTTTCGCTTTTTATACAGAACTTTGTGCGCGCCTATAATACTTTGCTGTCGCCGTATTATTGTTCATTTAAGGTGGGCTGGTCACCAATTGAAGTTGAAAACCATGATACCAGAATCTGCATTTTTAATTCTAGATTTATTTTTTGGAAATAGCAAAAAAAATAACGGAGTTACCAAAACTCATTGCCGTAGAAATTCGTTGCCGCCATATACAGACACAAAATGGCTCTTACGCCAACCTTGCCCGTTCTACCATTACGTACCGGGATTCAGTTTTTATTTACACTTGAGCGTCATTCTAAAGATATATCATTTGTGGTAGTGAATATCGTAGTACAGGGTGGGGTCAAAACCATTTGTTTCCACATTTCAATCTGCGAATCTACGAATCAGAAGCATCCGGAGAAAATAAAAGATATGCAATTCATTGACTGTGTGTGACTTAAGTGTGATCCAGTAGTAAGGATTTAAGAGATTTGAATATTTGCATTGTGGTCGTTTAGGATAACAATTGCAATTACAGTGGCCCTTTAGAGATCACTCCTCTAAAGGAAGAGCAGCAGCGGAACGACCTCGTAGCGGGTATATCCTGTCAGAGGATGCTGAAGTACTTAGAAAAAAAAAAAAAAAAAAATATTCCGAGACAAAACATTGATTTTTGTGATTTTAACTTTTAATTCTTGTAAACATAGCTAGCGGTAGTTAGTGAGAATTCTAATTTTCGAAAGTATACTGTGAACCAAGTGAGTACAAAGCCAGGCTGGGTCGATCTCCGTATACAACGATAGAAAATAGAAAGTACCTAACAGGCCCTCTCCACGACTGGTTATAGCAGTGACGTAAGCTGGTTAGATTTGTCACAGTGGAGATACAGGGAAAAAGTTATTTCTTGAACTTTCACCACGTTAGGAAAATATTTCGGCAATGCAACTTATTACGAAATTGTTGAAAATTAAATCCTCTCCAACCTTCCCGCTGGTCCACCCAAGCAATATTCAAAGGATCTCGGGGCATTCTGATCAGAAGCAGTTCGGCAATGCCAAGTGTACACACTGATCTTACCGACTGACGTCATGCGCTATACATATAGCGCTGGGGAGTTTGCCCCACGAGAGTTTTTTTGTATCGGCCGAACCTCTCTTTGTACTCACTTGGTGTGAACCAGGGCACGTAAACATACCTTGACATAGGGTGGTGACAATGTCTATCTCGCTAATGTTGAAATTCTGGACGGCTATA
>JAQFYE010002957.1:0-16540 GCA_034694305.1 Protaphorura glebata
TGTAGTGTGTGTGTCTATATATGAGATTGTAATACAAAATTGGTTGAAACACCCTCGGATTTCATAATTCTAGCATCGCTATGACATTTTGAATGTTTGGAAATTGAACCTGTCGCTACACCTTAAAGAGTTCTATAGAGTTCTATAAGAGTTAACATATAAGTGCCTCTTATAGCCGTCCCATGCCCTCTTCAGAGATTGACTCACCCGGTTGGGACGAGAGCCCAAACAACAAACAACGTGGAGTTGCCCTGATAACTTCCTATTCTGTCGAGGCGATTCTATTCATTTAGTCTATTCATCTATTTATATTCTTAATTGTGATGTACTTGTTATATCATTTATTATATATCTATGATAGCCAATAGCACATCTGTCTGATTTATGTCAAGTAATATTTGCGCCGTTAAATTATTCAAATAATACTAAGTTATTACAACTAGCAATTTTCAAATAAAGCTTGTTAAATTGAAATACTGGCTCTCGGTATGTAAAAAATTGACAATTCTGTCGCAGTACTACTCTTTCAAAATGTAAATGAATGTCCGTGTAATTACTTTGAAAGCATTATAACTTTAAGATTGGACAGTCTTAGGAATAAATGGAATGTAACGTCAAGTTAGAACGGGTTTTCTGCAGAAATTGCATTAATCACTCTTTTTACGGATGCTCGAATGTAGAAGTCCGTGGTGGCCGGGCGAGCCAATGAAAATTGTTGGAGATAATATTTTATAACTTAATTTATAGGTATTATTCCGAGGAATCGTAAAGATAAGAGTACCAATAGAATACATTGATGGCCATGAAGGACAATGGGAAACAGACACGTGCAAAACGATCGACTTTGGATACAGAATTAACACTTTCTAAGTCCGGTTTGATACAAAGGTTTCTTCGTCCACAGAATACCCAATTTGAACCTCTCCGTCTGTAGTGTTGACTTTCACTAATTCGCATAGTTGAGCTAGCTGGACCCATCCTTCCATTATTAAGTTGGGGGAGGGGTATCTGAATAATCGCCATTCGACTTCTACGGTCAACAACATCTCCAGCAGGAAGTCCGGATGTACTCTAAATGGTTAGAATGTGGCAGTTGTAACGAATGTGTATAGAACTTGTTAAAGTACGACTCTACTAATTGCCTAAAAACGTACTTGGTTTTCCAATTCTAAATTATCTTCGGAGGATGAGTCATCATTATAATAGATTTCTCCGGATCCATTCTTCGTGAAGAAATGTACGACAGCAAACTGAAATCCATGAATTTTATCAATAATTTAATTAGCACAGGAAGAAATCCCCAAAATGATATAACTAAGTGTCACTAAAACTTATTCCAATTCTAACATAATCAACTCTCTCTCACTTGTAATAATCAACATTCTTCCTAACGAACTTCTCTTTTCATGAAAATGTAGTTCGGGTCTCAACGGTTTGTTCAGGCATCACAGTACTTGCTATTAGCAAACTTTACTGTAGAACCGATTTCCATGAATTTTGCTAGTTTCCAGAGCGTTAACTGTAAAGTAAATCTTTTTTATTCTGTCAACCCTACTCTCCGCACGGAAAATTCGCGTACTATAAGCTGATCTGGTAGATAAATTCTAAATTATTGGCTCAGCTTACTGTTTTGACTATGTACTATATGAACTACACCGGATTCTGGTATTGTCGAAGCATTTAGTGATTTGGTGACACCCAGTTTGACTCCCTTTGGTCAGCAAATGTCTACAATTCATTATTAACAGTAATAGTAAAATTTAGTGAAGTTGAAAATGTCGGCCTCGTGTTGCCTCTGGATACAGTGTGAGAGCAAAATTTCTGACCCCACAAGCCGATAGCCATGGCTACTTTTTTGGAAACTTTAAGAAGCGATATGAGTCATCGCAACAGAACAGAACTCGTTATTCAATACTGCCGGCTCATCTGTTGTAGGTGACGCCCCGGCGCGTTTGAAGCGCACTATTTTAATAGTACCTGGATAATGGTAGCAAAAATAAATCCAAATGATAGAAACACGAAAAAGTCCAGGGCGGTGGGATAAGGTACTTTTGGTAGGTCATTTCGTGCCTCCAGTCCTAAGAACGTCATTGTTAGTACTGTTGTTACACCTGGAAGGACAAGAATAACAAATTAATTCACAAGAAAAGTCGTACTCATATGAAAATATGTATACATATGAAAATTGGCCAGCCGTTGAAATTGGCTAACTTTGTTTTTATATGTTGTAGTCATCGTCGTCCTCAACAAGTTTTACGAGCTCGGCGTAGCACACGCCCCCATGTATATTTCTAGCGGACAAACAGTTAGAGTTTTCGAGGTAGAACCCCTACAAAGTTGTTTAGGAGATCAGTGTCTTCAAAACTTTAGCGAATTCCAACGGCGGCCCAATTCTCATAACATGTCTGGGGTATTCTTTGTAACCCCAAAAACTGAAGCCACAAATGAATTGGAACCACCAAATTAGGGAACTTCGATTAGGTAGATGTTATATATCGATTTTATGTTTAATTTTGACAAAATCTGACATACCAAGTGAAACTCTGTCTGCTGTAGCCTCACGGTTTAGCTGTAAAATAGATCACTTGGGTTAACCATTTTTACTTTAAAATATGCACTTTGATATGGTCGGGTTTGACTCACAAAGAAGCTAACCCATGAGAGTACAACAAGTAGTGTACAAGGACCGTATACTTGAATCAAAAAATTCCCCATGTGTCTCTGCAGGTGGAAGCTCACCATTAGAAAAGAATACTCCCCTAAGATATTCATAGATATATACAAATTATATTTTGTTTTCAAATATCAATCGCACCTTGATTGAATTAACAATAGCCTCAGTTTACCTCCATGCACCGTTAAAAGTTCAAATATTTGGACAGACTATTCGCTTCATCCTCAAAATAATTTTAATTAATTGGTTATTAGTTTTGATGCTCGTACCAGACTTCATTTTGTCTGTAGAATTTCCAGAAGGTGTTGAAATTAGATCAAACTGTGACATTCTCATGTCCGGTGCAATATCAATTGTACGGTTTGCGTTCCATTGGTACAATACGTCTCGCGTTGTATAGCCAACTGTAAAGGTAAATTATATTTGAATTAACAGTAAGTCAGTTCAACGGTGAACTGATTAGAGGGGGTAATTAGATTTGATTAGATTTTGAGATTAGATAGAGAGGATACAGTCTAGAAAGGGTAATTTATAAAAATTACGGTGACAAAGAAAATGTCAAAATCACTTCCAACTTTCTGAAACATGTAATGCTGCAAGCCATATACTAGATTTCTCAAGAAAATGAGTCAAAGCAATCGTGATTATTGAGATTTGATGATTGAAGGTGATTTTGTGTAACTCGCACGAAATATTACATCAATGTGCTTGTGAAGTGTCTACTCTACTTTACAGAGGAACAAATAAATTAATTTTCAAACACTTACAGCTACCAAGTTTGAGGGGACAGTGCTGAATGTCCATTGGGAAGGTCGATAAGTCCATTGGACAGTTCGCCTTGACAGTGAGTCTGTGGCCAGTAATATTAAACAAGAATTAGATTGAATAAGTGTGAATTAAACATACGGCACACTTTGACGGGGAATATTGTAATAGGCAAGGTGGTAATCGTCACGGTGTTCAATATGGCACTAGTGGAGAAATACTTTCATAGAGACTTTCTTCACACTACTGCTTTCTTCATAATGTCAAACTGAGAAAACTGATTGAAAATACTATTCACATTGCCACACTGAAAGGCTTACTACTGGAAGGAACATGATTATCTTGTCTTAATAATTTACCGTCGGTAAGTCTTACGGGGTATTATAGCCAATTCGGGAAAATATTATAGAAATTGGTTAATTGTTTAGGAAAACGAATGTTGCATATCTGCATAGAGATTACTCACCTGGATGAATACAGGACGCGGCCGTTCTGGTGCAGCCGGACAAATTTGTTTGGTGTTGTGATTGTATGGAGGTACGATTGCTTTCCATTATAAAAATAAGTATCTGGCTTCCATATCCGCTCCAACATGGAAATACTGAGAAATTCAAACAGTGCAATCCCCATTACATATTCTGTATATTTCTCCAAGTTTTACGGAAATGTTGTAGTGCCGATACGTAAAATATTTTTGAAGAAATAGAGACTCTTCTGAAATTACAATCCGTTACAGATATAAATAAATAAAAAACTACATTTGAAACAGAGAGCTGACAGTCACCTCAACGCCAGTGTTCCTTCTTCCTTAGAGCTGTACGATAGTCGCCCATCTAAATTTGTGAGGACAAAGAAAACAAGAGTCAGCGGCTGTATTTCAAAAAATTGTACTGTTCGCTTACCAATCCACGTCTAGAAGCAGCCGAAAGACAATTATAGTTGTATTTTAGTACTCATAAGATCTTACTGAAATGTAAATTTAGTTTACCTGTCGGAAGTATAAGGTCATAGAGTAGGTCTGCAGTCCAAAATAAAAATAAAAATCTAAGACGATATGGTACGAATATTTGGTAACGGGTATGTACTCAAACTACAGATTCCAAAGACTGACACACATCGATAAAAATTGAACATACCATGTCGACCTCAGAGATTGGTCCCATACTCCGTACCATAATATCAATTTCAACCACGGTTGGAGGTCCTAAAATGATACAAAAGAGTAAACATTTTATGGCCAGCTTTGTGGGTGACACTCCAATTTCCAATAGATGCAAAATGGGAGTCGAATCTCATCTTTGCAACGAAAACCTTACTGACAAGGGAGAGTATTCATGGTATGTTAAATAATTTAAAATTCTCTTTCAAAAGGAAAGTTAGTTAAATAAAATGCAGAAAGCTCAAACACCAGACCTGATTACAATATGCATCTTTGAATTTCGCAAAAGTAAGCCAAAAAAAGATGGCATGAAGCCAAGTGGTTAATTTTGTCAGAAACCTTTTCTAAAATTTTCAACACCTTTTGTGCAGTTTATCAGAAAAACGCTCGTAAGCGCCATTAAGCGCATCGTATTTGATCGCGAAAGCTCGTTGAGTGATCTTAAATTATTACAGTATGCATATCTCAGCTTTTCTACTACTCCCCTGGCTAGACTTCACAGGGGTGTAAAGATTTTGTTGGACCTGTATTTGGCCATGTGAGAACTGCGGGAACGATAACTCGTGACACTTTTGATGAGTCGACCTGAAGTCAGAGCAAATTGATGGGCATGAGAGGGATTGGGCGTGGACTAATCTCCATGCACATTCTTGCTTTCTAAATAACACAAGAATTAATGTCCTTATAAATCAGTTGCAGAGTGATGGATGTTCAGTAGGTCCGGATTTGACATAGGATTGTTCTTTAAAGAATTTTCCTTTTAACCGAAAAATAAGAGACCTATAAGTCATTGGAGAGCGTCCCAACAGAGGAGTGACCTGAGGAAGGAGCTTTGCTGTCATTATGGAAGAGTAATGGATCAAGTGAAGGAGCGTTGATGTTTGGATCTTTGAAAAATAAAATAAGTGGAAGCCGAGGGCAAGAAGGGACCAGAAGTTGAATGGATGCGGATCTGGAGACCGAATGACTTGTGAACACGAAGTTAATATCTCCTTTCACTTCACATTTGGACAGAACTGTTTTTCAAAGAATAAATGATAACTAAAGCGAATGGCAGGAAACTTGACCAATGGCTCCTCTGAGAGAAGTTAGCGCACGGCATATCATATATACCGTGTAGATTTTGAAGGAACATTTAACAGAAGCGGAGAAAAGGTGAGTCAATTAAATGATCCTCCACTCCATGAAATTTTATTATTCTCCGTGAAAATTTTTCCTTGGCAATGTGAATGAGGGTAGGTTGTGTGGGAAAAATGACACACGGTGAAAGTGAAAACCGCATCCTCAACTTTCTTCAAAAGCTTTAACAAGTTCTGTAGAAAATTTCAGACATGTATTAGCTGGATCAAACTGACGTACTAGTTTGGACAAACCAATACCAGTTTTACAATTCAAATGAAGTATTCAGATGTAAATGTACAGAAATAAAAAGTTTTACAAGGGAACCTTTTCAATTGAAGCTCCGACCTAGGCCCACCACACACTTTTTCACACTAATTGGGATCCCCTGACATGAAAAAAGTTAAAAGTCGTCTGCACACATGACGTAATTTCTGTTGGCCTATCTTCGAAATTTGATTAAAAAAATTCTGAGATCCCTTTGAAAATTTTTAAATCGTATGTTAAAATGCATGCTGTTTCCGGCATTTTTCATTTCGCGTCAATGTTGAGAGGTGTCCATTAGATGCATTGCAGAGAATTTTGAAAAAATTCAAAAGTACTTCATTTGTGCAGACGACTTTTTATTTTATTTTCATGTCAGGGGATCCCAATTGATTTGAAAAAGTGTATGGCGGGCCTAAGTCGGAGCTTCAATTGAAGAGGTTCCCTTGTTATACAACCAAGCTCGCCGTCATCACTGTGTATACGTGTTCAGGCATATTGACCTTTCTATGGGACCTGATTTGACGAATAAACTGGATTTACCAATCTGTATAGTTAATCTCCAATTCGTATATTATAATAAGATTACCATCAATGAAGTGTTTATATTGACATTTTTTGGCATAAAACCAAATAACGAGCGTGCTAATTTCCATCATTTCAATTTTTGAAGAAATTGTAGGAAAGTCTTCATGAGTTTGGTTGAGATTTTGAAAAATATTTGCAGGATACAGCTGATCATTGTCTACTTGCGATATGAAATATGTGCAGTAGTCGTGACAGGAAATGTGTAAACCTAGGAAAGATCGGGGAGAAATTTTACTACAGAAAAATTATCTGTCTCGGCTTTGGCAAAGCTTGTGCTCAAAAATCATATTTTGATTTCGTTTTGCCCAAGCAAAAATGCAGAACTGTATACTTAGCTCCAGCACAAAATTCGTTCCACTATTACTCATATTGCCCGTCTCGAAGAAATTTATATCTACTTTAGTTTTATTGTTTCTTTCTGTATTCATAATCGTTGTCCAAATCATTCAAGAACACCAAATTGAGTTTTGACAATTAGTCCAGCCAATTATTGAAAAAAAATTATAAAAATCTCAAAGAATATGAAAAAAAATGGCTTAAGAGTATACAATAATTGCACCAAATATGTTGCTTATAATTTAGATAAATAATTTCAGAGGTAACTTTGCAGTGATTGATGCATTAATTTCTGTACGACAATATACTTATATGTTTATAGCGTATTTAAAGGACATTTTGGAAGGCTTAATCTGTCTTAATATCCTGGGTTCTATAAAGTTCTCCATTATAGATACTCTGTGGTCTTTGATGTGCCAAAGAAGATGTAGCTTCTGGGGATTGGAGGATAGATTAGGCGTAAGCCGCAATAGAATAATAAGCCGTCAGAAATGCTCCATTCATTTTGACATAATTTTACAAATCTGGGCACATTAACTTGCAAGATTTCTTTACAAGTTTTTCGCTGATTTCAGCTGTGCTCAGTCATTTTTCCCTCCCACCGATTTGTTTGAAGTCTCAGTCAGTAGACTTCATTAGGTTAGTTGTCCAAAGACATTCTAGACATAATGCAATCTAATAAGCATGTATAGGCAATATTTTATGCCTGATGGAGTTCACGCGCTTTTCTCCCTCTTCAGAATTTCACCGAGTTTCGCCACGCTCTGAGGAAGACACGATCCACTTCACTCATTCTTCAACGCAAATTATCTCTCTCTGGCTCTCAGAACTCATTTCAATTGGGGCTTTCCCCCATCTAATTTTACAACTTGGGGCTGAGAGTTGCAAAAAAAAACTAATTAAAATTACTGCATTGTGGAAATACGAGGCAAATATTCACAGCCGCAACGTATTTTAGAGATTAATAAACCAACTGGAAGCCAAGAGACTTTCAACAAATGCACCTATTAGTCTGAAACAATGGGGCTTAATGTATTCGCTAATGATGTAAAACAATCTCGAGCAGTTCCATCGTTACATTAATTTTGCATGTATCGTTGTCGGCTTGTCGGACTGATCACTGGAGGACTAAAGAATGAAATTCATTTAACAGTTTGCAAGAACAAATTCTCCGGAATGTACAATGTATTTTGCTGTCATCTTGACAGGTTAAAATTAAATCTTCCTGATACACTTAACTTACACCTACATGACCACATATTGAACATGTCCAGCGTAAATAGGAATATCGTAACTATGAAATTGAAATTAGAATATTTGTAGAATCTTACAACTAATTTTTGTCAGGCCTGCTAGGTGTGGCCTGCAGAATTCCGAGACTCTACATATAATTCAATATGCCAGCCTTAATTGCTCAGTATTGAGATCATTAAAATACCTAATTGTTTGCGCGTAAATAAAAAAAATGTATGGGAATGACTTCCTGAGTGACGTGTATTAATTATAAATACACAAGTTCTGACATCATATAAAATTATCTCAATTTTGATTTCTTAATGACAATACGTTTAAGTAAATAACGCACTCAATTGTAAAGCGAACACAATTTCAACTCACCTCCAAAATCTGGACGAATACTGTTGTCGTACCCTTGAAGAAGGTTATCGAGAAGCTGTGAGACGTTTCGATGACTATTGCTCTTAAAGCTATCGGCACTGGAAAAGGAATTCGTGCATGTTAAGAAGTGATTGGCAAATTATACCTTGAGGATGGAATGATTTTAGGTGGGAATGAAAATTTTTCCATAGCTTTCTTTCTTAGATTCCTACGAGTTTTATCTCTAATGGGTTTAATAATGGACTGTGGTATTGATTTTGAGGCAGAGTGTCCTAATTTGCATGTGGATCTAACAATGATTCTTTGGAAGTTGTTTCTCCATCTCCGTGGTTCACTTAAGAACGGAAATAATGTGTGACCCAAGTTCCTCCCACTCTATTCTCAACCATCCCCACCATTCATTCATGCATTTCCATCTTCAAGGAGGAAGAGAAAGTTCAGGAAAGGAAATGAGGAGAAAGTTGCGAAAAAAATCTTCCGGAGTCCATGAACCACAAACCTTGGCCATAGTGAGAAGTACCAACAGATTCCACTGAGCAGGTAATTTACCATCAGTCGCATTCCAAGGGAAAGAAGATTCTAATCTTCAGTCCACAGGAGGCAATTACTCTGTGGACAAAATAAAATTTATGTTGATATATTTGCAGGAGCACACCTCTCCTGTATTGAAGACCATTCATTATTCAGATTTTTGAAATTGTCATTTGCTTTTCAACGATCCCTTTTTACCAAAGTATTGGTCGTATGTCGTCTCTTTAATTTCATTATTATCCCCACACACTTCCCACACGGTATCAACTGATGCATTCAGAGCACACTTCATTGCCTTCTCAATAGTCAAGGTCGATACTGAAGATTATTTTAAAGGGTTGTAATGTTAACTGACCTAGGACCAATTTTCTCTCTCGAACCTCTCCGAAGGGTCCACTTATGTATCAACGAAACTTAATCGGAAACAAAATTTGCATGCCTAGTTTATTCTGTTCTTAACTTTATTTTATACAATTATTTAGCTTGTTCGGAACCACATTTACGCGTACGTTATCCTCATTTACCGTTCAACTCACTTTCCTAATTGGGAGATCCTTCCTGATCAGATAATATCCCTGATAGACCTATTTTTCTTCTTTAATAGCAGTCCAATTATAAAGGTTCCATTTTATTACATAAGTGTCAATTTTCTAATTTATCAAGATTTTATTAAAATACGCAATTGGGGCAAGCAGTGTTGTTATAATGACTTCACCTGAAACACATCGTCTCACAGAGTGAAACATTACAGAAGTAGTAGAGAACTCTGCTTTAACCAACGAGGATGATTGAGAAATAATGATTCGAAGAAAGTCGGTTTGACTCATAAACACTTTTATAATAAGAGACCGGGCGTAGCAGTTAAGAGAGTCAGCAAAAATTCTGCCAGCTTGTCATCAAAAGTTTTGTAGAAATCACTTCATAGATTACACTTGTTTTTGACAATCATATCGACATTTTCATTTCTCTTCGGAAACTTTCAGTGATGGACAGTTTACACTTCTGCACTTGATTAATTCTGAGGAATCTGCGAAATATTTAGTCATCATCACGCAGTTTCCACCTCTTGTCTACCATAATGTGGAACTCAAAATAGAATCTATAGCCCGTTCAATTTTCACTTCTCGCATGAGTTCACGAGCTTTCTAAATCACGATTCATTCCTTCTCTCCCACAAGAGAAATTTTCTCATCCTCTTTACTCCATCACCTTGACGTCTTAGAAATATCCTCACTCATTTGCTGAATTAATCTATTTTATCAACCACATTTCGTAAATAGGGCGATGAGTTATGCAAGTTTAATTGATTCGATTAGCTCAGAGCTCCATGGCATTTTCCATTCATTTGATCCTGTCTAGTTTCCTGTCCCTTCTCTCATTCTACACTTTACAGCCTCCAGGAATTGAATAAATGTTGGGAAATCCGTTTAGAAAATTGGAAAACCAACAATATGAAATGAGTGCATTATTGTATCCCTGCTTCATCTTTCTCTGCCAGGCGATTAAATTCTCATTATTTCTTGGAGGAAACAGACACAACCTTCCGGGCACATCCTTTCTTGAATCTAATGAGTCCAAAACCTCTTCCTAATAGCTTTCTTCTGAGAAGGTTAAACAATGCTGAGTCATGTGTTTGATTGAAAGTATTATGTACGAACAAGGTGGGGGGCAATGTCTGGAGTTCAGAAAATGGTAGACAAGTCTTGTCGAAACGATGAGGGCCATCTTACACATCGCTTCTGTCTTTGTTCTATGAAGCGTACAACTAGCTCGACACAAGTCCTTCCAATATGACTCATCCAACATACAATCACCTTGAGGACTTTTATATTTAATCTGAAAGCTCATTCTGTGACTTTCTCCACGACTTTTCAGACTTTCCTTCATTCTCACGCACTCTACCTTAACACAAAACTTTCTATCACAATCCCTTTACAAAGGTTGCGTCTTGCTCATTACATTCATTGTTCTACTTCAAAGAGTACAACGTCAGCCGTCGACTCAGTGTCAACTAAAATATGCCCGAGTTAAAATACTGAAGAATAGGGTCGGAAAGTTAAAAGATAATTAACTCCCTATGCATACATAAGTACACTGACTAATAAGTATGTCATACAGTATAGCAAGGATGGTGACATTTGATCAAAAATGCATCAAGTTAAGCAGTTATGACCAAGACTGAGGACTTAGTCTTGTAATTAATCTGTGGATGCAATGAACGTGGACACGTTGTTCAACATTAGAACTGACTCGACCAATCTGTGTCTAATGAAAATGATGGAAAACGAAGACCTTTTTATCAACCAATAATGTCAGTCATGAAACATACATGTGAAACTCGACCCGACAGAAAATCTATTTGCTGGTGTTTGACTTTTACGGACATAATGGTGCAAATTTCTTCCCAAATTTGTTCAATATTGTTACTCTGCTATCCCTATTTTTTGTGATATATGTTTCAAGAAAATAAATCAGAAATACGTATGACACAGTTGTTTACCTTTAGGAACCTTCTTGTGAAAGAGAAGAATTTATCTTGTATGTGATACTCGAGACTCAATCAACCCAGCTGGAATAGGAACAAGTTAAAATCTCATTTGAAAACATCTCTCAAAATAATTAAGAACTAATCCATCCAATCACAAGTAAAACTTGGTTCAAGAAATATCCTCAGCAAATCAGTACAACCACCAAGACCCACAAGAGATTTCCACAAATTCTATTTGACTATAAATTGACGAAACACGAACTGTCCTTTCCACACTATATTTTCGACACATGGTCCCATGGGGTAAAATTTTACGCTTAAAGTGTTGAGATTGAAATTGAGGAGAGAAACTTTGGGTCTGACCCGGAGTTCAATCTCGGACCGTTTGGCAGAGGAAAGTGTTCTTTCCTCGTATTCATGCATACATGCATGATTGTGTGTAATCTCAAACCCCAAAGCTTTTGTAATAGGAAACACGTCCTGGAAATAACACCTGTTTTGTCCTTTGGACTTGAAGCACTACTTTTGTGTAGTGTAACAAGTAACTTGCCTCAAGCTGTTGAATTTAATACTAGTCAAATTGGAATTGGTGCACCTTCCTTGGTGTACAAGTACTGGTATTATATATTCTTTTAATTCACGTAGTATAAGTAGGGAGTGCGGGAATGGGATTGTTGTGGTGAGTTATAATTAGGAGAAAGTCGTTTGTGACGGAAACTTTCACTGAGCACTCTTTGTGTCTTGTGTGTGTACATGACAAGGAGTTTGCTGGAGAAGAAAAGAAGAGAAGTGAGAGAAAGATGATGAAGATTGAAAGATCAGAGACTTTTTGCTCCTTGACACCTTCGTTCCCTCAATTCTCTTGTCCTACTACTCTAGGACACATTTAAAAGTCACTTGTTCTCAAACTCAATCCTTTGCTTGGAACCTGGGTGTGAAGTCAGTTCATGACAATGACTTTTCTTGTTCAACAACGTCAAATGGCACTCAACTAGGTCGTAGACTCGTCAGCAGTCCTCGTAGCCGAGCTTCTTTCTACCCTCTCTATGTTATTTGGAACAGAGTATCAAGGAAGGGTTAGAAAGAAAAAAAATGCAGAAGGAAGTGCCCATGGATGGAAGAGTGTGATTCAGTTTGGAAAATGAACCCCAACGTTTAGCTATCTCCCGACAAAAGCTTTACGGCTGAGACTTTCACTCAACCTGAAAAACGGAACACATGCGCTCACCTTCTGTACACTCGCCTTGTTCCAACCCGTATACCTTTTCTAAACCAAAACCACCCAACTCATCATTCAAAATCACTTTCTTTCTCCAACACCAATATCCAACTTACACAGTACTCTCATAAACCCATTCACGGTTTTCTATCAGAAATATTAGATTAAACGAGGGAACAATTCGGAGGCTTTAACCAACCATAAACCTGTCTGTCTCCACAACATAATGTGTTTGACATAATTGAATTCAATGTATGCCCATAGGACTGGAGAAATGGTTTATGTCCTCTTGATGTGTCTTCCAACTATGTTAAGGCTTTCGTTTCGTCCTAAAGCTTGGTGTTTTCATGTGCCAGTTAGTTCGTTAATTTCTTTATTATGGTCAAGGATTTCAGTTTACACTGTTGTCAACATTTGCACCTTTATCGCCAACTACAAAGCGATAACAAAGAGAAATAGTATGGTACAATACAGCAAAATGGCCTAGGATCTAGAAGAGAAGATGGCGATCCTCTGGCACCACCAGGTCTGGAATCTATAATCAATTGAATTCCGGGACAGACAGGTGTGTGGTGTGCTAGACTGGAATGGAGTAATGTTTTCCAGATTTTTTGGTATACTTTTTATAGATAAAATGGACAGTGCTATACCAGTTTGGCCGGTTGGCTTAAATCGGAAGATCATAATTGCTCCCTAAAGAACTGTTCAAGTATAACTATATTATAATAACGCATTATATTGGAACGGAAGAGACACCCTATGACCCAAATCCCTGCAAACCACCCTCTTGGCATTCCAATTCAACCCCGACAAAACATCTGGAGACGAAAAGGAGCACCGCACTGCACTCACTATCGGGACGACAACACAGGACGTCATTGATGGAACTTTAGCTCTCATCTGTTCTGTGTTCAATTCGACTTTTAATGTTTAGTTAAATCGCGAGTTCACACAATTTTTCATCCAACAATCTTTTGACTGAAATTTGACAAACGAATTACATGGGACGTTCAGAATTTATCAATTCGCGAAACAAATTGGCAATCCGACAAGAAAGTTATAAAATTCAAGAAACTACTCTCTAACGCCTCCATATGGGGACGACCAACCTTATTTCGGCCAAAACCCTAAATCGGTATTTCTCTAGATAATATATACTTTTGTATTATCTACGGGTTTATCTCAGGACACCCCCTAAAATATATACAATGTGTGAGACACAATAATTAAGAGAAAGCTTTAAATCCATTCCAGCATGTTGCATTTATTGGCCCTGTCTTTATCGCTGTGCTGGGTATTCCCCCTAGGATTTGCGCTGACCGCGGTTGCTTTACAGTGTTTATCTTTCCATCGTTTTTCCCAATTTCTGGGCACACGCCTTCTGCAAGACAAATGGAAAGCATCAACCCACGCGGAAAACGCGCTGTGATGTTTGACCATATCCTACAGCGCGAATGTGTCTATTAAAGTGTGTCTATTATATTTATTGGAAACAGAAAACAAACAAGAGTAAGTGGAGAATCAACTGAATGAATCGTTTGGTAATTTTTTTTTATCGGATTCCATATTGGAGACTGATTTGATATTTTGGAGTTCTTATGCTGCCAGGAAGAACATGAAGTCGAGATGTAATCAAGACTTAATGACTGGAAAATCTGGTTTCATTTTAGGTAGTGGGTGAAAGAGTAATTGGATGAGGTGAAAGTGGAGGAGAAAGTGTGAGAGTCACATTTACTTCAGCACATTACATCAACTCTTGGGTGACATGAAGTCATGTTATGAATATTATGATTGCATCGCGGTCAAAGCCCCTCCTGTCGGAGACTTTTCTATCAGTCAGTTCATATTAAACGAGGGATTTAGAAATGGAAGTTTTTCTTGCGTATTAAACCAGTCTCAATCTGGGAGTTATTCAAATGTGTACGATTTCCCTCCTCTATAGTGTTTAGGAAGAAATTAGAATGCGAAGGGTAACTCCAGGAATTCAGTTTACAAAATCCTTTACACAGCCCGAAATAGCTTTTCTCAGCACGCTTGGGTACGGCTGAGATTTAGAAGAATGAAAACCCTCATATTAAGTCCTGACTAAATTTATCTTGATTCCAAAGTCTAAATGTCGGTTTGGACGACCTATCATACTTAGAGCCCCATTCTAATTTATGAATTTCGTAAAAATCCGCTATACGTGACTCAATATCAATGTAGTGTGCAGAGGTGGCGATACACAAATGAGGTCGATGTAGCCAGGTTGTTCATTGTGGAGCCTTGGCCATGAGGTACTATCCTTAGGCTTTGTTTGTTAGCATATAGTTGTTCATTGTAAATTATCGATATTTATCTTCTCAGTTCATTTGTAATGCATATTTCATATTTGTTTGTAATGGCAATTTTGTCTCAGAGCCCCACGCAACGTACGACATACTGTTGGTTGGAACATTCTGAGCTCAACAATCACTTACTTTCCATTCAGTTCATTCACTTCTCCATGTTACCCTTTTGAATTCCACTAGAGACGCAAGCTTCGTTAACAACGTATTTCCGTCGGATTTACGTAAAAGTGCATTTCGTACAAATTCCAGTTTTTCATATTTAAAAGAAGAATTTCAAGAATTCTATCATAAGTCTGACAAATTGAAATTGAAATTTACTATTTCTATCCAGGCTTCAAAACTTGATGGCCGGGAAATCCTCTTGAGCCGTCCCACGGGAATATCCGGTAGAGAAGGATTTGATTTTGATTTGAAGCTTGGCTTCTGTTGACCAGGTCCTAACGGTAAAGCCGGGTGGCTCTATAAACTTTTTTCAGGCTTGGATTTTCCCAGAGTCCTACTATCCGAGCTGAATGAGTGTGATGAAACCCATTGCCAATCAAACCTGAGAATGTGGCCTGTCGAGTACTACCCCATGTCAGACTTTCAGACTAAAGTGCCGTTCTTACCTAAATTACTGTTTATTAGTCACGTGAATGAGTTAAGCTATAATTGAAGGCATGACAGTCGACTCGGCAATCTCTTTGTTCCACTCCAGTCTCTTGAGTTGCAAATTTTTAATCAAGTTGAAGGCGCGAGACAACCGAAAGTAATTTCAATTGACTCTCATGGCTCAGTCAGTCTATGCATATTCATGCATGTAGAACGCTGTGAAAAATATCACATTACCTCATGAGATCCTCGTAAATGAGATTAAAGGTAGTTCTTCTCATTACTCGGCGTCTTCCATTCCAACCCCGCAGTTAGAATTCAAAAAGTCAAAATGCTCATGAAGGATCGGATGTCGTAATTGCTATCTCAATCAAGTTCTGGCCGTAACCCACGGACTCGACTCTTCTGATTTACATCCATTACGGTCAGACGCTTATGTCGTTCTGGCGTATTAGTCAATATAGCAATAAAAGTGGTTCACTAGCGACTAGCGACCACTAGAGAGTAAGCGATTCACGCTTACGCATTTATTTTTACTAGCATTTGTTTCATAGGACACCGCACAATTACAAAAAACAAAAAACCAAAATCTGGACCCCGGTCGATTTTGCTGTTTTTTTGATACGTTGTTGGAGTTGTTGACCTCTGTTTCTGAAGAACTTACGCTGACAGGTAATCCGACGCGACCCCCAGAGGTCACCGAGGTAGGCGGTGACTTCATAACCCCAGAAATAACCCCTATTAAAATTGTTCACCTCATTGACGCAAGCATTAGAATAGATTAGAATAGAATAGAATGAGGTTTATTTCCGTGTCAAAAATCATAAGACATAATTATAATGAATACAATTATTTCACG
>JAQFYE010002958.1:0-16538 GCA_034694305.1 Protaphorura glebata
GCGGAAAAAATTTTAGCGGATAAAGTTTAGCGGAAAAATCCTTAGCGGAAAAGTTTTAGCGGAAATGACCTGCTTCGGTTATTTTAGTCTTAGGTATTTGTCAGATACGATAAGATACTCACTTTCGCAAAAAAAAATCGAATTCCAGGAGGTATAAATGCTCAAAAGGTACTCGATTTATCATGAATCGCAAGAATTGAGCTTGGGTACCAAAAACTTGAATTCTTTTTACAATTCTGCAGAATTTAAGTGTTTTATGTACTGTACGTAATTGCAAACAATTCGTCAGAGTTGACGTCATTCACATTTTCATAACAAGGAAATCAATTGTGAAACTATTCAGATTGCATAGTCTATAAAGACTGATTTGTCGAAAGAAGGTGAAATTTTGGCTTACTGTTAGAGACTGAATAGGTCAAAAGATTTTGCTGAACCTATTTATGAGGAATTAGAGAATTTATTTATCTGGCGACAACTCGGTAATTCATTTGCTAGCAGGACAGGGATTTGAACACAAAAATACAATCGCCCTGGATTTTGCTTAAATGGTTACCTTGTTGAATATTTTATTTCTACCAGCCTTAAAAAATCACGGTGACTAGACAGTGGACGAGTTATATTGTATTTTGCAGCAATGAGCTGGGCAACTGGTCATATGGCCGGACGGGACCTGGGCACTGCACTGGGCGGATTCATACTCTTAATCGTAATTCATAAGTCGTTTACCTTGAGAAATACAGGTAAAATGTGACAATGAAAGGTGAAATTTATGTTTTAGGTTAAAGTAATGAGAAGGTGTGTATAAGACGAATAAGATGAATAATATGAAGATCACACGTAATCAAAGGAAGCGTGTGACTTCTACTTCTGGTAACATGACGTAAACTGAGTTAAACACTTATTTGTTTGTATTACTTGGAAAACACATTGTTTTGGCCTTGCGTTTGCACACATAATTATGGAAAAATTAACACAAGCAAGTTGGCAGAAAAGATTGCTAAATTATTTTCATATCATACTTCCTTGCTACTGGTGGTACCTTCCTTAGGCTAAATGAAAAAAAAAACAATGTCGGCAATCAAACTTCGATGAACTTTGACAATGTATTAGCAAGAGCGCTGAATGTCAATTGGCACGTGTGTATTTTTTAACATAATTATGTATAAGTAATTAGAAGAATTTCTTCCACAATCTGAAATATTAAGCGTATATTCTAAATACGCCATGAAATCATCAAAGATAATGCAGCTGATGAAAAATTAGTAAATTATTTATGTAGTTCGTTAGAAGTTTTCTGCACATTTCTGATTAATTGAAGAACAGTCAATATTTGATACGTCTACGTAGGTTGTCCCAATTTGCCTCCGGGAGATCAAGTTTTCCGACGGATTTTCCGGTTGTTTATTTGCAATGATGTAAAAATGTAGTTACATGGATTGTTGGGTTGGCGTTAGTATTGCAATTTACATATGGTGGAGGCGGATCTGCTAATTCTTAACTCTAAAAAACTAGACTGACTGCTCTTGTCGCTGAAGCTGATGGTCCATGTGTGTACTTTTTTTAATTTTCTGGTAAAACACAAGGTCGATGGGAACCCAGAGCCCAGTTGAGTTATTGAGCTCAATTTGGAAATATATAGATCCACAATTGTATATCAAATTACTACATCCGGAACCATAATTTTTGACTTGTTAGTTTTGTTGTTGTTTTAGAAAAAATAGGAAGCGCGTGTTTGTTTTAGATTGACTTTAATTATGTTTGAGCCGGATTCATCAAGTCAGATTGAGTCGGAGAGAAACTCAACATCTCAACAACTGCCATATTCGGGTATTCAGTTTTTTAATAATATAAGCATTAGCCTATAACTGTAGCATAGTGATAGCCTTATGTTGAAAGTTCTATTCTTTGGACAGACATGGTATCCTAATCCTGCGAATGCATGAGACAGTTTTTCGTTCACTAGAGTTCCTAGCCCAAATCCAAAACTCTCCACTCTTTACAAAAATGCACGATGATATTTGACCACGCCCGGCTAATGTCGATTAATTTACGCACTTATCTCCAGAATTCATATCAAAATCTGAACTAAATAGGTACAAATAAATTATTATACTTTTTGTTATTTTCGTAATCGGTTTTGGAGTAAAAATATTATGAGATCTAATATTTTGCAAAGAATTCTGGAAAATCCGCATAATATTGTACAGGTTATAGTATAAGACTCCAATTAGGTTTCAGAGAATTGTCGGAACAGATAGTACCACTTGTGAAATACAGAGTGCTGATACCAAATTCAGAAAAACTTCTCCGTAACGACGGACATCTATATATCGATATTTCTTTACGTTATGTGCAAAATGGTAACGCTCACAGCTACTCTGTCTAAATATTTCTTGTGTAGAAAATGTTCTTTGTTCAATGTTCTTCCTTAGGCTAATTCATCATCGTTATTTAGAAGATAATGATTATCTTCTTTTATCTAATTATCTGAATTTGCCAATTATTGGCAAATTCAGATAAGTTGATTTTCCCATAAACTGCATGTGTCTCAGAGTTCATCAGAAATTTGTCGCATTGGACTATAAGGGAATAATATCTTTATATATGTTTTCAGTTCACTCAGGTTAAATTAATATCTAATTGGACTTTGATCATCCAAGTTCAAAAAAAAATCAGCAAAAATGTTTTCAATTCTAAACTTTATAACACAGGCCAAATGGAAGTTTCTGGGTCAAGAAATGGGGAAGCGAAAGAGAAAACCCTTTTACCGGACGTAACCCAGGATCAACCTACCGCTGACAATACCCTCTCATCTACCACAGAAACAATGGCCGCAAAACCTAAAATTGAAAAGGTTCGGACGAGTTAGCAATGTGTTGTGGATTTTAATATGAAGTTTTAGGAATAATTTGACCTGTAAGGAATATTTCAATTGATAGGTTTGTCGAGTCTGTGGTGATAAAGCAAAAAGTTTCCATTTTGGAGGTTTGTCTTGTGACAGCTGTAAAGGTGAGTAAGTTTCTTTGTCTTTTGGATTGGATTGGATGTATGTTTATTTAAGTCATCAATTATCATAGCCCACACAACATAAACGTGTAAAATCTCTGAAAGAAAAAAACCAATCGAATTCAGGATGGTCGTAATTCGTAAATGTTAACGTCAAATAAGTTTATTAAGTTAAGACGTAACTATTAGTTGAACAAATTCAATGAATTAATTAGAAGCAGAATGTTTCTCCGAAATGTTTAACGCCGAGTGCGTTCACAAGAGGTAGGTCCAAGGGACCAAATTCGGAACATTCAAAACGCTTATTAATTAAGTGAAACCTTGAATTAAAATGAGAAACTAAGGCAGGAATCCATTCTGTGTTCAAATTACTCTTGTAGGTAATCTAATCTAACATTCCTATGTTCGTTTAGCATTTTTTCGGCGATCAGTCCACAACAGTGCGTTTGAATCATTCCAATGCACCGGATCCACTCCTGGCACACTTTGTGTTATGTCACTCAATTCAAGAAAATCATGCCAATTTTGTCGATTTCAAAAATGTTTGTCAATCGGGATGGAGAAGAAATGGGTTATGTCAGAGGAAGAACGGATAAATTTGAATAAGCAAAGGTAAATTACAGGTAAAGGTTATTAACCAAGATATATGGCGATCTAACATAAAATTTCATTAAACGCTATTTGTTGTTCGCTGGACTTGTTCGCTATCCTGAGTTGTGGATGCATTCATATTCAAATTATGGCTTCTACGACGGAGTGAACTCAACCCTGATGTGCAGGTTCAGAATTACCTCATTTTGATGAATGAATTACTGCATTGTCACCCAATGTCTTCTGTGTATCCTCACGGTATCTGACCTTCCTACCCCATTAGAGCACTTTAGTGATTTATAAAAGCGAAATTGGTATGAGTTCCTGCGTCTGCTGCATGGGTACATTACGTAGTAGTATCGGGAAAGTCGGCCTGAGAGAAATCGTGAAGCGTACCATATTAAAATACGAAAGTATCTTATGGGTTTCTAATTCGCTTGTCTTTACATAATTTTGATATATTTATTTGCATACATTGATGACACGAGGACCGTTGTTAACCTGATAAGATTATAACAATCCTTGATAAATTGAATATGATTTACTCGACGTCCGATCCACATTAAATTTTCTTCTAATCTTGGGCCTAAATTGTTTCACGTTTCTCTCTAATACAGGAAAGAGAAAAAGGATGAGAAAGCAGGACCCGCTACTGCTACAGTTACCGCTGTGGAAGTTCCACCAAATAAACCCTTAGGGGAAGACAAATACGAACCAGATATTGCCGAAATGCTTAAATTCTTAACGATTGAAGAACGGGATCAAATTGAATCGGTTGTTCAGAAATATCAGCATGCTTACCGTGAAATGCCATTCACAGCGCCAAAAGATTCAGAAACCCGAAACCCTGTCGAGATTGTTGGAATGTTCACAACTATTCTGAGACGGTTTGCATATTTTGCCAAATCATTGCCAGAATTTTGTAATCTTTGTGTTGATGACCAGTCCACGCTTTTGAGGGGCGGTGTTCTTGAGATGTGCCTTCTTCGATCCGCCATTGCATTTGATGTCCAGAATAACCGGTGGCCGAGGACGGATACCTCCGATTATTTGAAGGATTGTCCACAGTTGAAGGTTAGAATCATGTTTCGTTCAATATTGTCTGACTTGATTTCCAGAAAAGGTTAAGAAATTATGTCGTCACATTAAATTGAATTCACGGGCCGGAGTGCCAATCCGTGATTCAGATCTGTCATTTTTGGTTTTTATCGTGATTGTTTAAAAAATGCACTGACTACTAACGTGCAAAAAATTTATGTGAGCATTCATTGTCGTCCTTTGCACAGTCAACCCTACATTTTTAAAATACAATTTCAAGATACGAGTCGGATATAATTCATGCGATCACGTCAGTCAATTTTAAATTGAATTTTCGGATATACTGATAGAAGTTAGACGTTGATAGGTTTATCAGCAAAATATATTATTCGTTCAATTCTTCTAAAGATTCGTTCGGAGAAAAGTTTATTTCGTAAATAATTTGGAAGACAAACTTGTCTCCAAATTAAGTAACTCGTATTATTTCTTAATTTACTCAGGTTGAAGACATGGAACGACTGGTGTCAAAGGAATTATTTCAAATGCATATGAAGTTCATAAATGGGATCCAAGAATTAAAAGCTGATGAACCAGTGGTCATGGTCTTATTGCTCATCGTTCTATTTCACCCTGAACGCGGAAATGTCCAGGACCCTGGATACATAAGTGAAGTCCAGGAAAAATACGTTCACCTTCTCGAAAAGTACACGCAATGGCGGTACGGACCAACAAGTAGCAAAGCATTTCCAAAGGTAACTGGTTTTTTGAAATCATTCTGATTGAAATTAAAGGTGCAGAAAACTACCGGTATTCTTATGTACCAATATTTTTGGATTGTGTTAATTATTGGAGGTTTCAGCCCAGTACCCACTACAATGGCCAAGAATGGCCAAGGGCACTGCTCACTTTTAATTCGTTTAATGTTTCTCTTAACGATATTAATTTCATTGTATACTTGGGATTAGTCGGAACAGAAGCAGTAATGTTTCATTAATAAAAAACGTACTTGCTTTGCGAATATTAATTGAACGGGTATCGGTAACAATAATTTTCAGAGCTGTTCCCTGATGGGGTACATAGGAAACACCTATTTAAATTTTTTCGTATAACGTTGCTAACTCCCCAATTGCTGAACGACTGTGAAATATTCATTGGGATAATTTAATTTAAGACAAAATAATGTGAGTTTTGGCTGTTATCCTGTTTCCAGCTGCTGACAAAGTTGGCGGACCTCCGGGAGTTGAATGATTTTCACACGGAGTACAATTTAAAAATGTCCAAAAAAGAAGTTGATACAATTCAAGAGCAACTCGGACAAATCAATTTGAATCCCTACCCGCAGTGGATTTTAGTTCAAGATCAGAGGGCAGGTCGAGGTCAGCAACAAACCAAGGCCATGAAAGACATGATGATGGGGATGGGAGGACATAATTTTCCGCCTGGCCCAGGTACTGGCGGTGGACTCCCTGGCGGAATTCCATCAACCCGGGAATTGTTTATGAATTTTGTGAATAATAAAATCCCAGCATTAATTGAAAATCCATTCGTCCCGATGGACATGGGAGTGGAGATGGCGGCCGGAATGGCTAGTTTGGCCGCTATGGGTGGAATGGCCGGTATGAGTGGAATGGCTGGAAACATGTTCCAGCAATTCCAGCAACAAAGCCAACAACAAAGCCAACAACAATTTCCCTTGCCAGGGCATGTGCAAGGCCAAACACTAAACAACTTGTTAGATTATCAATTTCCACCACAAGGTCAACATTTAGATTCATCAGCTCAGCAGCTCATGGAGGAATTTCTCCAGTCCGATCGGAATGGTGGTAGTGGCATGCAAAATTTAAATAATATGCAATCGTTTTTTGCTACTAATGGTGGTCAGAATCATCAGTTTTCATCATATCAGCACAATTATCCTGGAAACTTCTCGGACACCCCAGTATGGCAAGACGTTAATAATACGACCAATACCAACGCCCCGGCTGACCTTCTACATTCCGAATTTACATTTCCAAATGCTAATGAAGTCCTGGGGCAAAATACCAGTCAACACGGCCATGTGAATCAAAACTGGAGAAATCATCCAAATTATTAAATCAAAAGTTAAATAATTGTCAATTTTTGTGTACAGATTTCGGGTGCATTGTAATGTAATTATGTGTATTAAAATGAATTAAGTTTGCTAATTACATATCATGTGAGTTGAATTCCATGTACAATAATAAAATGTGTGCTAATAATATTAAAATAATTATTCAGTTCAATCCAGCTAGTGGGGTGACATCAATTTTTCACGAAATTCTGACCTCATATTTGGAATAAATTTTGTAGTATTGGAAGGTGACGAAAATGGTACAAATAAACTTGCCAAAACACTTGCAATAATACACACGTTGAATTTTCGAAAAAACTTGTTACAATTTTTATGAATCAAATTAAAAGAAAATCCAAAAGTTGAAGTAGAAAAATACGACAGTGATTAAACATTCAAAATTTTTGAATTATGGTGAAATATTCTTTTAAATTTATCCCTATCTTCTAAATCTCATTTAAAATATGCCCCTATTCATTTACATTCGCGGTTAAAATATTCGTAAGCGGGTAGGAATGGTTTCATTTTCCATAGTGCAGAAAACCAAGCATCTTTAAAATATTGGCCAAATGCGTGTCACTCTAAGGGTTCAAACCCCTGGCATATTGTGTAGGCATCTGTTATCTTTGTATCGTGCTACATTGACGTAAGAGATTTTTTAAATCCTAATATCCGTCATTTCTTAACAACTTTTGTTTGAATAATGTTTTTAAAAGTCGACCAATAAAATTTTGAAGCAGCATTATTGCATCAGATCGATTGAAATAATGATATTATTTATCCTATTTGGAACGAGTAATTTCTTTTTGGTAACGCAACAAACCGATAGGTCGTAGGGGTCGCCGCCTCCTAATAATGTAACCCCTTGATAAGCTAATTCTTAAAGTGTTAATCATTTGAACACGATCTGACTTAAGAACGAACAACGAGTCAACAAAACTATAAATTAACTGTATTAATAAACAAAGATAACGTAAATATCTTCGTACTTAATTTGACACTACGACAAGTGACAAATATCTCAGAATAGTAACACATGGGAATTTACCACAAACATTATGCAGTTCATGCAACTTACAGAGTGCTCAATAACAATTGATGATTTCAGAAAAGAAATGATACGTTCGTTCTGTGGTGGAATAATGTGAAATCGTCGACCTTGGATATCGATCTGGCACGGAATTAAATAAAATTAACCAAGGAGACATAATGAAATCTCTATAAATGCTTATGTCACTCAGTTTAGGTAGGTAAAAGGTTATGAACCACCTTGTACATACTCTACACATATTTAGTTGGTAGTATGTGTCATTCTTTACACATTTAAAAAAAATTGAGTCACACTGCGGGTGACCGACTAACTGACATGATTTATTTTCCAGTCGCCCTCCAAATTCCGGTTTGTCAACTTGACCAGTTTGCAAAATTAAATATTCAGAATTTTAGTGGTTTAACTTGTGAAGGTTAAGGAAAATGTAAATTAGCATCGTCTTTCTGTCATGTGTTCAGTCGTGCTATTGCGAAATTGAGAATAATAGTTAATTATAAAACTTAATTATGAGTGCCCTGACTTTTTTTAAACAAACGTGGACACGAAGTCAGACTCTCGGTATCACCAAGAATTTGAGATTGCAACAAAGCGGTGAACATTCTTGGAAGAATTTCAGTACAACTAGCAAATATTTAAATTTTGTGAAACCTGCTAATCGACTAGAACCGAAGAAATTAAAAATCGGTATTCAAGGCGCTTGTTTTGAATTGGGGCAGGTAAGTTGTGAACGATTTCTTACATTAAGTAGATGTAATTACTTAAGATACGCTGGAGTACTCGATGGAACGACCCGAAGTAACCTATCTTGATTTTGGTGATTATTCGATGTAAAATGATATAATCTGCCGGTACTCAAGTAATCAGGAATAATTCTGTAAGACCATTTGTCGTCAATTTTGATTTCATGCTTATTTTATTATAGCTGTCGTAATTGTCACGCAATTGAATTGTTAGATTTGAACTATTTTAAAATTTTAAATGATGAAAATAAAATGTTAAAGATGAATGGTGTCGTCGTCGTCGTCGTCGGCAATGAAGCCACAGATGTTAAGAATTCTGTCTGTCTTATGGAACTGCTAGATTGTAGCAAATCTCTGCAAAAATAAGTGCTTCCACATCTAACACGCACAATTAATAACTTCTACTTCTGCTGACTGATTTAATAAGCCAAAACAAAATTTAATTTCAGCCAAAACCCGGAGTAGCTGATGGTCCAAGAATTTGCCGAAGCTCTGGATTTATTGAAATCCTCAGGGACTCACGTAAGTAAAATGTCAAACATATATTATATTCCTTTGCTTTCAGAATTTCTGACCGTACGAGGACAGTTTTTGCATGTAAAGACAACCTGAAAGCTTACTTATTGTTAGATCAACTGTCTTATTATAATTATTATGTCTGAATATAATGATAGAAATCCGATTACAATGTCTACAGTTTTAAGTTTGGATAAGTATTAGATCAGATGACAACGCACTCCATAGTGGACAGACCCAATACATAGAATTACAATAACGCTCTATCTACAATAATTAAAATCGAAATACTATAGTTGGACATGACATCAAAGACTATGGAGACATTCCAATTGTGAATGGGAGGTCAATTCCGGGCTCGAAAATATCCGATGGAACTAGAACTTCCCCTGAGGCGAGATTAAGGCATGCTGAGGCGGTGGGTGTGGCCAATAAAGCGGTAATAAAACCATAAAACAGAAAATTGGCTTTACCAGAATCACAGTGCTGTTTGGGCAGTAACGTCTGATTATTTTCAAACAAAGCTCAAACTTAACCACTTCACAAGAAATGTACTAGCGCTAAGGCATTTATGTGAACCTTCGATTAAAAAATATACAATCGGCAACTCGGACTGTTGTAAGTTAACCACGTCTTAACTTTACGAATTCAAGAAAGTTGATACGCGTTCGAACTAAATTGCCTTTAAAACTTAAACGATTTTACGGACTAGAGAGCTTGGGCCCAATTCTGGTAAGGTTATCCTTAGTCGAAAATTAAATCAATGTTTGTCAGCAGATCTCTGACGGAATCCGTTCAATTCTTCAAGATGGTAGAATTTGCCTCACCCTGGGTGGGGATCATTCGATTGGAATTGGTACATTACACGGAGCCTCAGAAGTTTATGATGATTTAGCAGTACTCTGGGTCGACGCTCATTGTGACCTCAACACAGTCCATACGAGTTACACTGGAAATATTCACGGAATGTCCTTAGGATTTGTGATCAAGGAGTTAGAAGAATATATGGCCAAAATTCCAGCATTCTCGTGGGTTACCCCAAGGTATTGAACCAATTTTAGAGTTACACTTTGAGACAGTCTCCAAATTATGCTCGGTTTACATTTTTTGAATTTGTAGAACGGTCTTATGTTTTTAAATTGACGTCATTGAATTTCTGAGTCAAAATCTTGTTTTCAGTTCAGATTGGTTCGTTTCGAAAATTAAAATACCTTTTATGCCTATAGTATACGTTGTTGCAGCGATTAAGTTTAATTCGTTTTTCTGCTTTCAGAATCCGTGCGAGAAATCTGGCATACATCGGACTGAGGGATGTCGATGAAGCTGAGAGGTAAAATCTTAATATCAATTTCCTAGTGATATTAAGGTACTCTGATAGTACCTTAAAAGTTGAAATCGAATTGTAAATACAAGTTTTAACGTTTTTACGTACTTTGTCTGCATTTTCGACGAGTTGACAGTTTTAGAATGAATACACCACATTATCTTGCTATTATTTGAATAGAAATTCTTATTAATAATGATTTGTTTTGAGGAATTCGATAGTTAGCCATTTCAAATAAAGTTACAAATTGCTTTAATAATTTTTCCAGGACTTTTCTTGACATGCTTGGCGTGACCGCGTACAATATGAAGGATGTTGATCGCTACGGAATACGAAATGTGGTGCAAATGGCATTAAGAGAATTATCACCAGGAAACTCCCGTCCACTCCATCTTAGTTTTGACATTGACTCTCTGGACACTCTGGAAGTATGCACGACAGGAACACCAGGTTAGTTTATAATGAGACCTGAGCTTGGTGACCACCTGGCTGAGACTGGTCTCAGTCATGATTATCAGTCAATCAATATTTGGTTGGTAATATTGACTGTCAAAATTAATTAATTTTATTGATTCTGTCCAAACACAGTTCCAGGTGGTCTAACACTTCGGGAAGGAATCACTTTGGTTGAAGAAGTCCACGAGGCTGGAAATCTCGTGTCCATGGATTTGGTTGAAGTTAATCCAAAACTAGGGACTGAGCTCGATACGAGTCGGACAGCGAATGCAGTCAAACAAATTTTGATAAACGTGTTTGGATACAACCGTGGTGGCTTTCCTGGGCGTGGTCCGATTCCAAGACCATAACGACTTTTTAATTTTAATATTAACAGAAAATAATAAATTTCTACACTTTAGATAAATCGACTAATGATTTTATTCCTTTCAATGCAATCCAATTCACGTAATATCTGACTGTGATTGTTAAAATTAAAAAATATTAATTTCTTTAATTTCAAGAGTCATTTTCGGTTCTCGCACACCTTCGTACGATGTAATTTTTAATTTCTTTCTGCCAATTTAATTGACAATACAAAATAGTTGCACAATTCATAAGCAATTAAGGCCGAAATTTTAAAAGAAAAGTGAGCTGTAAATATAAAATGTGTATCTCGTATCTCCTGTCGCATGGATCAAACCAAGATTTATTTTTATAAAACTTAATTTTGCAATTTGAGGTGCATTTCATTCTACATTGGTTAGGAAATAAGTATTAAATGCGAATTACACGAAAATAAATGTTACGGTAGATTACTGGTTGCACGATTATATTTAAACTTTGTTCGCTTGACCTCTTATAGTAAAAGATAGTTAATAATTTTATCCACTTAGTGAACTTTTGTTATAACGTAAGTGAATATCTGACATCTATGAGTTTTTATCATACAATCTTAAAATATTATTTCATACAATCTACACAAAATGGTAACTTCTTTATTTTACACAATGCAAAGTTTCACAATACATTGACTGTTTTACATTACAGGGACTTGAGGGAGCAGTGTAGTGACAAACTCTCAGCTCGAATTGTAGGTATATGGAACCTTAAGTGAAGTGGTAGCAATAACACTACACTTATAATAAGTTCTGTCACACACAACATCTGGTATTTCTTATTGAATATTTTTGTAGGGATTAGCTGATTAGTACAGATCCAAATTATCTGAGCGTTCTTTAAAAAGCAGTTACGGCGTCCCTGCTGAAGCCAATGACAAGATAATATACAAAGTTAATTTTATACATGTCTAAGTAAAACCCTTCGACGATTTTATAATCTAAGAATTTTTTTTTAACGGATTTTTTAGTTTTATTTCCTTCACAAATAGAACAATAAACGTAAGCTCAATCACACAAACAATTATACATGAATACAAACCACAAAATCATTACAAATAGACCCATGTTAAGGTTAAATATACACTGTACACAATTGAAGGATAAACACACACTATGAACTGCACTGCTGACTAGAAGTCAGCACAAACAAGTATACTAAAAGAAAGGTCAGATAAAGGGGGTGCACAAGTAGTCGATTTTGGTCAGCATGGCCGAGTGTGGAAGCTAAGCTAATCTAAGAATCTTATATAAAATAGGAGACGATTTTGAATTTTTGGTATCGGCATTGTTCTTGCCTACAATTGCATAACGAAACTAATTAGATATAATGACTTTTATAAGATTGTAACACAACATTTGTGAATACTTCAGAAACTATTTGGAATATCGATAAGCCTTTTGGTCATATCGTTGTCATTGAGTTGTTTAATGGCAGCTGGTGAAAACAATTAAGTGCGACCACTTGTTAAATTCCTCGGTTTTGACAATGACCGTATTTTTGTCACCATTTTCCACTGAATTCGTACTTCTTCTCCTGATCAATTCTGCCTGCTTCTAATATTTTTCTACTGTCAAGTTATGAATGACTTCTGCTCATCAATTCCGAAAACGAACTATTTAATTAACTGTTAGCAATTATATTTAACTAGACATTTTTCGCAACTTCTTTGGATGACGGGTGCTGGCGAATAATACCAGTCCATTTTCTATGGTTAGTACTGACGACTCATATCAGTTGAACTCTCCGAGTGGAATATTATAAAGTGTCAAGTTCTGTTAGTGAATCACGTTTCTAAACTTCTATTTTACAGAGATTTCGATAAAATAGACAATAGTCTAGTGCGGAAGGTTCGGGTGGAACACAGCAATTGTGGTTTAACGAACGGTGAGATAATAAACTCACAACTGGGTGATTTACTAAACTAGTCCATACAGATATCATTGCTGTTTTAGGATGAGCGGTGTAGCGGTGCCATATCATCGAAGATAACCTTATGGCTTCTCTATAAAGTGTAACACTAGAAAGTGTGTCTGGAATCCAAGACAATCCTTGGAATTTCCAATGTAAGTTAGAGTGGATTGCCTTATATGAACGATAATTAAAATTGGGTCAAAAATCTACGGCTCTGACAAACAAGGTAGTGAGACAGCCTAGGAGGCCGAATATCTTTTATACAAGTAAGACACAATGAGTAAACTAGACTCCTTAGATGCAAATCAAGGACGTAGGTGATCTTTTGGTGATTATTCGGTGCTTCTTAGTTTGTCTGGAGCGTAAGACAACCAACGAACATAGAACAATAGTACGAACGAATAGATATTCAAACTCGCAAGATATTTAGAAGACATTCATATACTATTATGAAAATATTTTACAACTCATGCACTGACTTTACTCAAGCCAGAATCAATTGAAGGCAATCATCCTAAAATCATAACATTTCAGAATCTTGAATTTCTTAGCATCTGAATAACTTACGATTAGTTCATTGCAATCAAAAATCCAAAAATAAACTAGAAACGAGTTCATAAAATGTTGTATCTCCTGGAGCAATCCGATTTTAGAGAAACATAGACATAAGTGAAATAGAATCTAGTAGTACGTACATAATCTTAACATCTAAAATTGAAGGAAGCAATGAACGTGAGGGATCTGTGTCGCCAACAAGTAACCAGTTTTAGAACGAGAACTAAAAAATAACATCTCTACGGTTGTTGTTTTCTAATATGCTCCAAATTGTCCATATGAAATGAATCTCATTATTCCTCTGAATACACCAACGGTAACCAAATTATGAACAACTTTCTATATTACGTATATGTCTGATTAAAACTTTGATAAATGTAAGAAGAATTTACTTATATGTCTGTCAAATCGATTAGAATAGTCCTGAGAAGACATATAGTATTGCGGGGGAATTAAAGAAATCCAAGCTGCAAGTCGCTAATTATTGCTTAAGTTATATATGAATTGCTATTAATAGTAAATTAGATCAATGACACAATCCTGGATATCCCAAATGTTCAATGACCGCTAACCTTGTGGTGGAATAATTACTTATATGAAGACTGTCACAATTCAACACATTCCCAGAAAAACGCTTCCGAATGACAGTACCGTAAAGCCAGAATTGGAGGGTTGTATTTTGGGAAAATATTACATTCAGATTATTAGTCATTATATGTACATCAATAGGGGGAGTCTTGCATGTGATCGCATGAATGTCCTTATCTGCGACAAAGGACCAAATTATTTGTCCAATATTTTCATTTAGCTGAAAACGGTGTCTCACTGGATGTTATTTCTAATTCCGCCTTTGACGAATTTAGCTTACATCAGAGAGCTAGGTTACTGTGCCCATATTGAATAGATGCACTTCAAAATGTTATAGAAATAGTATCATAATGGTATGCACAATATAAATATGAAATTTATTTATTTTTGCTGCTAATAGTGGTCAAGCTCCAAGTGCTGGAGCAAAACACATGTCAAACGGAACTGACAAAATATCCTGAATTATTAATAAATCAAAATGAGTACGAAGAAAAATTCTAAGCAGTTCTTTAGAACAGTTTATGTGTCTCCATGAAAGAAAGAACGTCTTATCTGCAGGGCTCTAATTGGCTGTATTAAGATCATAGAAGGGGAAAATACTCGTATTTTAAATATGTACAAGTATTTAAAATACAGTATTTAAAATACTTTTTGTATTTTGACTACGTACATGAAAATACTGAGCAAAAAGTATTAGTATTTTTTATTTTTATTTTGCTCCTAACTAGAATAATATTTTATATTTTGTATTTGGAAAATACATTGAAAGTATATTGTATTTGGTATTCAGTATTTTACTAAATTTCTTCTTCCAAAGAAAAAGTACTTTTTCGTTCTGCGCTCAGTGTCCACCCCATGCACATAAACAATTCCAATGCGACTTTATTGCAGGTGAATTATTTCGGGTGAAATTGAGCGTAATAAAGAAAAATAAATACTAGAAAATTTGAAATGTAAGGATTTGAAACCTGATGTTCTGAAAAATGTCTAAACATATTTTGCAGAGTATTTTGAAAATACGTATTTTGCAGAAAATGCTTGTATTTTGTACCTCACATAAAACCGGAAGTATACTGTAGTTTGGTATTTAGCATTTTCATTTGTGCAAATTAAAAGAATTTGAGTATTTTGTGTTTTGATGAAAGAAATCAAGTAGTTTAGTATTTTGTGTTTCAAAATGCTTTTCCGAGTAGTTTGTCCACTAATGTGAGTTCAATCCCATATACAATAATAAAAAGCTTGCGAATAATAATAAAATCCTTATTCAGTTCAATCCAGCTTAGTGGGGTGGCATGAAAAAACACGACGTGTTGATCCTATTTGTAGATAAAATTTTGTTGATTCGTATCATAGCAGATCATGACGTGAAGAAAATTGTATGGTAAACCTACAATTGAAGATTGATGATTTCATATTTCCAATTTTGTCTGTTATTACGAAGAAAAGGAGCTCATGTTTATATTGTGGTAATATTGAAGGCAAAATAGTTTCATTATTTAAAACACGGGCTGCAAACTGGACTTAGTTTGTAAATAAAATTTTCTCCAAAGTTTGGAAGATGGTGTATTCCTGCCTTACCAATGCTCAGATCTGGTATGCTAAGTATTTAGAATGTGACCACATTAATTCAGATTTGCAGGGGTCAAATATTCAGTATCTTTCGTTTCCCATACCCGTCGGTGAATAGGTAACTGTTTTGCATTTGGCCTACAGAAGGTTATTGTAGAAGTATCTATAGAACAGCCATCCAAAGAATCTGTTCGAAACTTATTCAAGCATGTATTAAGAACATATTTATATGGCGTATTAATCGCCATCGGGGCCAGTAGCATGATTCGTCCTGACATCCTGAAAACCTGTGGAAAAATAATCACAACTATACTTTCTGGGAATTCTGATCATAGAAAAATGCGCCCGAACTAAAAAATTAGAACCCTAAACGTCGAAGTCACTATTTATAAATTAAATATTACATAAATTATTAATTCAATAAATAGTTGGTCTTTAGTTACGAATTCTGGTGGAGTATTATTCAGGATATTCAAGTTTCCAAGAAATTGCTCGAATAGACTACATACGAGTTTTTCGAAATGTTTTTCAGTATTTCATACCTACACTGCTTCAAAATTTTGATCGCAGTAGAGTAGCGTTTCTGATATCACATTTCATTCTAAGATCCTTGTAACCTGGCGTATGTGCGCTGTTCAAAATCTTCAGATAAAATAGTTTCTTATCTTTACTGATCGGAGACGATTGACGACGAATCAATGTGCACTGTTCAACATTGGC
>JAQFYE010002959.1:0-16532 GCA_034694305.1 Protaphorura glebata
TAACATACCAATGTATACTCAAGGACCTTGTGCTACTCAAATGCTAAAAACCCACATAGAGAGAGAACCTCACCAGTCGTCATGCCAGAGTATCTAAACCCTAACTGAGTAATAGTGCCCGGATTCCCATGACACTACACTATGTTGGCTTGTCTTCGAATACCGTAATATTCGGCCAAATATTGCCGAATATTCGGCGCTATTCTGCCGAATATTACGGTATTCGGCGCTTCACCAAATACCGAATATTCGGTTGACTATATTCCTCAAACGGAGTTTCTATCAACAAACCAGTCCGGAGTTGAAGCCCCTGATGCATTTAGAGCGTAGTATTCGTTTGGCCGAATATTCGGTCCCCGAATAGTAACCGAATATTCGAGCCATCCCTAGACGGATTGTTTTTCGGGGTCTCCTTGGCTTTTTCGGTCAATGTCTGTAATATAATTAATAATACAATAATATAATATAATCAATAATATAATTTGAATTTCTTCTAAGGTCATTCTATGCAAGCCTTTCGCATCTCTACTGCTCGCAGTTTATTTGACTTACTACCTGAGACACATGTTTTTTTATATTTTTTAATCTTTTTGAGCCGACAGATCTTTCAGGGTGCACCCGACCGAAAAGTTAGGAACTATTGAGATGGAGATGCAAGAATGGAATTTCATTCTTGAGATCCTCCCGACCGAATGGAATTCACGTTTTTCTTGTGTGTATTGCCGTCGGCATGAACTTGGGAGTATTAATTGGGCGAAAGGTGAGTTGAGCCGGAACTATTACGTAAACCATACGGCACTAATGTAAGTTTTCAAATATTCTCGCATCTCGTATCTATTTCCAATTTTTTTAATGTACCGAAAAAATAACATTGGTTCTTGGTAGGAATGAATAGAGGAATGAATAGAAAGTCCAACTTCCCAAAACATTCCGGATACATGTCTGGTTATAGTTACCGAACAATCGGACATATACATAATTTTGAACCAGTATTGTAAGACACAAAATATTGTCAGAGGATGTTTCTAAATTGTTTTAAGAAACTAAGGGAAGTTGCTGCTCTAATTTCACACAATATTCTCAGACAGTACATAATATTGTTAACAGAAAATACAAGAATATTTGGTGTCTCCAAACATGTCTAATAAATGAAAAGTGACCAATATTACAGTCAAACGCTGATCCGAACTTTCTCATATAGAACAATTAAATCACATAGAAAACAAGGTCAAATTTTGGGGTGATAATTATTGAAACCATAGTATTTGAAACAATTATTCGAATATTTGTAATTAGAAAGATTTAGGAAAAGTATATTGCATTGTCAATGTCAAATTATAACATAGTTTCAATTAACTAATTCTTTCCCTCCTTCTTAATTGACGATGAGTACTATTCGACTACAATTTGTTGCACGAATCAGTATTACCAAATCGGTTTTCAAGACAATTCAACAGAACGAAAGTTTGAACTTTTGGATGTGATTCTACTATTAGCATGAACAGCTCTTTAAAGTAATGACACAACATGCCTTCCGGAAGGTTGAAACCCAGAACAAAGCTGTTATCTGTATCGTATCGCTAGGCTACAGTAGACTGACGTGCAATTTTGATTTATTTGTTTCGTACAAGTCAATTATAAAAATATGGTACGACATAATTAAGACATACATACCTTGATTTTGTAACCACGCCCAGTCCTGAGGATAAGGTAATGAGCAATCCCCATGGGTTGAAACTCCCGTGGTACTCTCATGGAAAGTGCAAAACACCCAGACTTCGTCGTGGACTCTCGAACAATAAAAGAACCAATCGGTTCATTCCTCAACACCTCCAGAGCAATCTCTCTACAATATCACAATTAAAAAATGCTAATTAATTAATTATGATCTCTGTTCTTGACACACACGTACAACGTGTATGTAGAATACAACCACACCCTATTGTTACTAAATGACCACAACTCATGCCCTCCATTCATTGTATTGCTGTGCTCTGAAAGCGTGCAGGAATGCCGCTGCCGCATCCATTCTTTCTACGAATTTGAATGAAATGAATTAATTCATTTGACGAATTAATTATTTGTTTGAAAGTAGTAAGTAATTAATACATTGCCTGAGTGTACGTTTACGAGGCGATTTTATCCCGAACCAATTTATTGAGCAATTCACAAAGTTCTGACTCCATAACACGACTTTGAAGAACAAAGACGAAATTGAGACCCCATTTTTCAAAAAGGCTTCTTGACGGCGTCGTTTTTTTCTTTTCCTATTTCACTTAATTTGCGTTGGCATAATTCGACCTCTTCCAGATCTATGTGATGAGAGGCTACTTTGATTCCACATTAAAGTTTCTACAAAATGTATATCTCAAGTTTGCGCTCATCTATTTCCGCAAGTTTAGGGCAAGGCTGTAGCTGGTGAGGACCTACTGTTATGAGCCACCCTGTATGTATCACTCAAATTGTACTTCATTTTGAATTATCGCCTTGGAATATAATTCTTCAAATACCTGGAATTTGCTCAAAAATGCAAAAAAAAGTAAAACTTTTTGATCGAAATTCCACTTTCCTAATCCCTATCTCGTGGTACTAAGAAAAATTAAAATGAGATAGATGAAGTTCACTAAAAATATGTAATATCTAATCAAGAATCCAGCGGATTTATTATATTTACAATTGGAAATTATTAGCGTTAGCTGTGAATGTGATTTATGATTACCTAGGGATTCCAGCCTGAAACCAAGGAGCTTGTCTCAATTGTTCAGCTTCTTCCTCAAAAATCGTGACTGTCAATTTGTTGTTGAGAGGAGTGGACGTGGCTGTTGGGACCGGGAGTCCGTTGTCTTCATCCGCATCCACTGGACTCGGACTCCTGCCACTATTGTTTGACCCTGTCGATGACCTCGATGAAAAAAGTGGGAGACGAATAGCTTCCTTTGCATGAGAATGACCAAGTCTATTAATATTATTGCTATTTGGACCCTCAACAGCAGCATGTGATTGGGAATTGGAGAAACCAATCGTCGAACTTGAAATGGAACTTGCCGGGCTCCTAAAAACAAAATTATTTAATCAAAACCTGGTGGCATTACCTTTGGGCCTATACTTTGATTTCCAGCAATCTAACCCTATCTCACCAGTCCGTGATGCCTCAGGAAAAATTATGAAAATCATTTTCGAAATAGATTTTCACATTCATTTTACTTATATATGTAGAAGTTTAATTGTCTTTGTCCCTTCAAGCCATGTGACGGATACTGGATTTCTGAAACTAATAGCTCACTACAATTCTCTATGAAATGTTTGTTTTAGTATTTTTTGGTATCTTGGATGAAGGTTTTCAGCTAATCGCTATTAAAAGCTGGTAACCGAAGCGAAGATCCATAACTTCAGGTTTATTAACAATTTTATTTTGAATATTATTTGAGTCTCTCGAATTTTAAGTCTGACAGAATATCAGATACTCGACTGGAGTTTAACAATAAATGTTATGTTATTGAATTATATTCACTCTCACTCTCACTCTCACTCTCACTCATATAACTGAAAAGAATGTTATTTTGTATTTTCTAGGGATTAGTATTTGACAATTCAACTGAATATTTGGGAGATGTAACAATTTCGAAAAATTAATATTTCAATACCTTCCTCGTCCGCCATTATCCGTATTTTTGACACCCGATAATATCAATTAAATTCGTAATGTTACTTTACTATGAGATAGAGATCAGAACTCTATCCGCACATTGGTTAGAACTCAAAAACATATTAAAGCTATCGTGTAATTGTAAGATAATTGTGGGTAAATCTTCCAGTGGAACATAGATGGAGGAATAAAATAACTGCCGAGTTGATGAACAATTTGTCAGCAAAATCTTTAAAGAAAGGACGACACTTTCGGCTGGAACTTTTCAATAAGAGGTTTGACACCTAATATAAATTAATTAATTTAAAAAAATGTCTGAGTACGCGTACGGGGGAATTTCCAGGGAAGTAAGCAAAAATGTGGCAAAACTTTCAGTGTTCAATTTCAGTTCTTCGTAATTCCAAAGTTTTTTTATCTGTTTTAAAATCCGCTTCATGTAGGCAGGCACTGACGAGTGAATTGGTAAAAATATGTATGAAAACGCACTGAAACGAAGAAATGCTCGGGCGATTTTTTTTACATAAGCATGCAGGTGCCAAATTTTACAATGTACAATAACACCCTAATTTTTGACGATATTGTAATTCGATTTGCCGTGCAAAATAAACAAATACTTACCTAATAGTAATTTTATATCGTATTCTTCTGCCTTGGAAATATGAAGAGAATATTCGTAAGTCGTTTACATCCAGTAAGGAATTCTATATTTTTAACTAGTAGACATTGTGCGCTTGAGATGATCGACTTCTAGGGAAATAATAATTTGACAATCCTCAAGCAGACATACCTCCTGACGTTTAAAATTCTTTGGGATGTACAATTTAATCGTGTTTTAATTAGATTTCACCCAATTGGAGTCCGATATCTTTTTGAAATGGCTACGTATCTGACCTCGTCTAAAGTTTTTTGTAATATTCAGATTATTTGGAAAAGCCAAAGTCGCTATACAAACTCAAATTGAATTTCTTCACAGACGAACTTTCAAATTTATGTACAATTGATTCTAAAATGTTGATCCACGATTAACGGTTTAAAATGAAACAGAACCACTGTATTTTTCAAAATTAGAAATTATCAGATAGTGTATCAAAACGTAATTGAAGTTGTCTGCGATATCAAATTAGGAGCATGTACATCTAAGAAACGTTAATAGAATTTGAAATAGGTAGGCACGATTTGATTTGATTTGAATTAACAGTGAGGAGAAAATACACAACAATAAAACTAAAATATGACATCAAATAAATTTAATGAGAGTTTTATGGGAGAATCGTGAGATATATTTGTGTACATGCCATGAATAATTCAATGCATGCACTTCCAAGGGGAATGCACCCTGGACTGGACTTAAATACATTCAAAATCTCAATTCATTCATTCATACAAATTATGAATAAAAAATAACTATCATCCATCCGTCTTCTTGTTCAGTTCCGTTGTTGGTTGTTAGCCATGTAATGTGGTCATTTCATCATCAATCAAAATCAAACAACAAACTATCACATCCTGCGTACAAACCACTCACTTGTGAGTCTTCATTTCATATTTCCATTTAAAGGAACACTTTCCTTAATCCAACCCATTCTAATTCTAACAGAAGAATGAGCCACTCCTAAACTATATGGATAGTTGCTTTTTTCATATCATTTAATTTAATTTACTCTAGACGTCTAAGAATGATATGAAGAAAACGCCTAGAGAATAGTCCATAACCTTTTTAACTCCTGACAACCTACCGTAGGGCTCCAAAAAACAAGATATACATTCGGTGGTGAATGAAATGAACCATCGCCCATCGATCGTCGCAATCCTTCTCGTGACGCGCTGTGCGTAAATTCTTTGCGCAGTAAAGAACACTTTGACGTTTCTGTGTCAATGTTCTCCAGATAATTTTGATTCCATGAGATAAATGTGGCTACTGATTTTTATTAAATTGAGTCTACTCAAATTTTGACAGCCCGGTGGCTCAAATTACAATACATAATTGGTGGTTAACCGACAAACAATATCCCAAAATTTACATAAAAATTAGGAATAGCAGATGGCAGTATCCAATTCGGTAAAAAAGTTATTTTGGTGTCAATTGATACAAAAACACTCCTGAGACGGCGAAATTTGCGCTCAATATTCCCAATATTATTGTAGTAAACGATTTCTTCGGTCGATGACTCCTCAGACCCGCAATGTATTTTATCCAAAAATATTAGTTATTTTCTGGGCAGTCTTGAACTAGACTTCAATTGGCAAGAAGTAGGACGAGTTATGGTAATTTTGCTAATGTAAAACATGTACTGTAATTAATCGTATCTTGCTGAAGAACTATTTATTATTACGTATTAATGTTTATTCGAAATAAATTTGTAGCTAATAATGCTGTATTCCTCTGGTAAAGCTGTGTGAAAAATGTAATTAATTATTTACATTTCCAACCTTGAAATTTGATTCTTCCTGATATGAAGCAAATATAATTTGATATTTCATCGATATTTTACCCTACTACCATTTATTCCAACACAAAATCAATTTTCTAGACAAAGGATCCGAAATTTTCTACTCAATCTGACATGACGACGAATTATACAAAAGTTGTAATGGATAGCGTCGAGCCTCGAGCGGTAGCATTTGGCTGAATCAATTCCAATTCTCGATTCTAACGGTACTGACTATTTTTTTCTGTAACAAAGAAAGGATGTTTTTGGATATTATCCGAGTAATTGAGAAAACTCCAGTCAAGACAAATTGACATGCAGGCGGGCAAACAGGGTTTCTGTACCACCTTGCTACAATAGACCGATTAGAAATAGTAACAATTATAAACGCGAAACAGCTTCTGTAAACGAAAATTCGTTCACTCATATCGAATTCAATATTTAATTATCTTCGTGCTACGAACACTGAACGGAACATAACACCTGAGAATTTGACCCCGTAAACTTTTATTTAAAAACGAAATATAACTGATCATAAAATTTTTCTTCATTGGCGCCATTGAAAAATGAACACTAGTTTGGTTTGACTGTTTGTTCCGTTTGAATTAAAGTTCCATACGTTGCCCAAACTTTATTTCTAATTCGTGAGTTCTAGTGATTTCGAATACAGGAGTAAAACCTTTAGAAACGCCAGTTTTCGTAGATAATACGCGTTTCAGAAATAATACGCAGTTAGAAATACAGTAATGGCTACTCAAATGTAAACTCGTAATACGTATGGTTGATTCGATAAGTTTTGTTGAAGTTCATTTCGGCCAAAAGTAAAGAACTTCGTTTAATCGAGCTTAATTATTTTGGAAACTGAATCCGGACTTGGCTAATTATGTTCGATTATAATTCGTTAGTCGACGCAGAGAAAGTTGGTTATTCACATTTGAATTTCTGAAGAAATAGTTACTAGATTTAAGTTTATATTTTCACATCAAAGTTAAGTGCACGTGCAGGCCGTATGTCTCAAGTGATCTGAAGGCACTATCGCGTCAAACGTCAAATCAAGAATTTAGTTTGATCATACTATGTATGCATTCAAAAACACATTCCTCAAAAGAATTCCAACTAATTCAATTTCTTATTGTGCAGTCACTTTTTTAGTGAGAAAGCCAGAAAATCTATAAGAATCAAAAATGGTTCTGAAAACAAACCATCATCACAAAGGAAATTGCGTAATTAAAAACAAGTCACAAGTTAATAATTCTAGCCTAAATCTCAGCACTGATTAAAATATTCGTAAAAGAATGCAAGTGAGTTGACAATTTTGTGGTCAACTTTCTGGGGAATTACAAGGATTTCCTCCAGGGTCTAGATGACGACTGAATTTCCGATTTGGATCATCAAATTTTGTTGATATTAATTAATTATTTTGGTTTGTTTTTGAAAAAAATTAGAAAATAACAAGAGGTGTTTACTTTTTGAAGCCGAAAATACACAGTTTATCGTTAGGTTGCGATGAAGTATGAGTGTTTCTGATTAAATAATGCCTACGAAAATGTTTTTCCAAAATTTCGGTAATAATTTTAATTGACTTACGAGTGAATATAATTCTGATCTTACCAATGAGGTGAGATGAGTGGTAGCGTGGTGCCAGCCATTGATACAGTGCTCCCACTCTCATCGTTATAACTTCGATTAAGATGACCATCATCCACTGTCACTACAGGTCGGAGTTCAAACGTATTTGTGACTTGAACCCCAACCAAATTTTTGACGAGAAGTGCTGATTTTTCATTCAAATTTTGACCAGAGTTAGTATTAGAGCTTGACCTATTATTCCGAGTGTCACGAATATTACTTTTCACCACGGCCGCACTACTACTGTTCAAATTTACAGTAATAGCTGTCGAATTTGATAACAGAGTTGTCGTTGTCACATTGTTATTATTACAATTGTTGTTTGAGACGAGACTATCATTAGCCATTAAATTTGCACTACTCGAACTATTTCCATTGTTGGAAGAATTATTAATTCGACCCAATCCATTATTCATACAGGGTGGTTCCCAGTCCGATGAATCTTCATTGTCAGAAGATGTGGACTGCGATTGTTGGGAATGATTTTGATGATGGAATGGGAATTTACTTTGGAGTTTCGACACATTGTTCACTAAGTTTTTGCTCAGTTTTTGAAGTTTGTGGTTTGCTGCTGTGGCTGACCATGTCAGAAAATGTTTAGATGTTGCACGAAATCTTGTTGTAGGTGTTGGTCCACGATAAGTCGCCATTTTTCTCAGCTCATCAGTCTAGAATAAATAAAACAAATTAAAATTATTTTTGAGTATTGTTCGAAAAATAGTTCAGGAAAAATTCACAAATAACTAAAAATAAAGTTAGAAGCCGTTGTTTGCTTTATGATGTCTGGCTCTTACTATATAAATTTAAATAGATGACTAAGTTTGGAGGAGCAGTTTAATTGGTCAAAAGTGTACATTTGATAATTTTTTTACACAAGTTCGAGTTCACAAAAATTAAAAAATCAAAACATCAAAAAGTTGTAAGAATATTTCTTGAGAATGCGTTGGAATTTATTGTGGGCATTTCCGAACATACTCTGGTGAACAGCACCCACACGCTCGCAACATATAACAAACCTACAAAAACTGACAACGATAATATATTTTCAAAATTTACGACCACGGAATAAGATTTTTAAATGACTTCGTATGCCCAATTTTGTATCTTTCTTGACCAAGTATTATAAAATGTCACATTTATTTTATTCCAGCTTGGGATTTAGTCAGCCAACTACATTTCTCTGCGAAATGAAAAGAAATAATGCCGTTGCCCTTAGATGGCCAAATTTTCTTCAACACGCATTCAGTTATTTCTTCAGTATAAAGTTGGGACAAGTTTTATAATCTGGTCTCGACCTCACACAGTGACTAGGACAGATTTATTAGTTTCTATTCTAATGAATTAATTCTTAATTTCCATACACCCATGATTTCTCCATTCATTCATGTCCAAGTCGTAAAGAAATCTTACTTAGCAATTTATACGTTATCGCAACAATGTATCATGAATTATTTTAACCCTAACAATGGACTAACGTACAGGAATGGAGGATACAATAGCGTCGGAACACAATAATTGCTGTTTAACGAGTGGACAAGCGATAAATATTTTTATTTGTGGAATTCTCTATACAAGAACCATGGTGGCGTATGGGAGCTCAAACTGCAAGGCAAATTCATAATACGACATGTATATCTCACTTTTTCTGTACACTACATAGCTTACATGGAAATTCTTTGTATTTTAATGCTGCATTGTCTGAAAACCAAGCACCACCCTATTACGTGTCTGGGTCTGGGAAAGAACGGTTAATGAGACACCCTGCACCTTACCGTCCCAACAAAAAATATTCACTAACCATAACAATTCAGTTTTTAAGATAATTGATCGTGCACTTTGTGCATAACAATGGTGGTCCAATTGCCTCAATTTGATTGTTGACGGATTGATTGATTGATCATTTCTTGACTTGACTTGACCTGTCCTGCAAGCCAACCTTGGTTAGAAAGATGGATTTCAAATTGACACAATGGGTACGCCTCGCCCTGCCCAGGGTCACTTGTCAACTTGATTAACTATTAAGAAGATTGTGACTCTTAGTCAATACTTTTTTGAAAAAATGGTTTGCAGATTTTGCAAAAGAGCTCCGGGGTCAACTACACTTTACACCAGAACGTCACCAACCTGTCGGAGTTTCCGCTCAACTGATTGTTGAGTTGAAAATTTGGATTGCATTGTTGAAGTCAAACCAAATCTACTGTCCATCAATAGTTGTCAGTTGAAATGGAAGCAAAATCATGCATGGAGGGTATACAGTATACAAGTAACCAGTTAACTTTTAAAAAACCTGTTTTGAAGGAAGGTAAAAACAAGAACATTTTTTTTCGGCCAAAACACCAGGCAAGACAATTGGAATTGTAATATGATAGCCAACCATCCTGGCTACGATGGCTGGCATGTCATAAAACAAATGAAATGTGTTTAATAAGTAGGCATGGAGAGTTTGAAAAAAAATTGAACTTTAATACAGACAGATAAAGTAGTGGTCGTGATAATAATGTCGTTATCTTAGGAAATGGTAGGGTGGTGCATTTAAGTCATATATCGTTCATACAACTTTTTCAAACATTTCCATCGGAATAAATATTGGTACCAAAGCTGATAAAAGGTTCTTCGAACCTAACCAAGCACCAGCACCACCCTTCAGAAAATCTTCGATTTGCATATGTCTGTTGAAGATTTGGAATTAATTAATATAAAATACGTGACGGTTTGACGCAGATGAGTATCTTCTTGACTAAAACTTGATAGTCATATTTTATGGAGTTTAGTTTTTAATGTTCCAGAAAACTTTGGTGAGGGTAAATCAATTGAATCTGAGAAATAAATAAATTTCTATGTATTTTGTACCGAACACCATCGTCCTTCACCATGGAGTGAGTTCATAACTGTAATACGATGTTAGTATTCACAGGTTTTCTAATAATAAGAACAGCGTTGTAGATAACTGCCCATTATATTGAAAACGTCAATTTCCAAAAAAACAAAACCATTTTGAGATTTTGTTAATCATGTATCGAAATATTCCTTTGTAAAAAGATATTTTGTGTACAAAGTTATGGTGAAATAACTTGTAGCAAGTTAAGCTGTTCCAAGTTAGCCTACCTTATTGGCTTTTTTTTTAATTAAAATGAAACTCTTTGGACCTAAGGACACACATTTTCGAATTATTGGAATTGGAAGTACGTTCTTTTCAAAATTAAAATAAATCTTAATCAATAAGCAAATGTTCGTTCTAACTCCGGTAGTGTTCTATTGGAGCCAGTTTCAGATTTGACTAACGGAAATTTACAAACTGTTATAAAATATATGGAGGATTTAAATCAAATTATTTAATAGAGAATTCAGCGTTCTAAGTCGATCACGTGATAACTTCCTTTTTTAAAAATTCAAGATTTTATATTTTTAAACCAGGAAAGACACCCAACTTAATATAATATTTCATAGTTTGATACTCTATTCAATATTGGGACGGGGTTGAACTGCCAGAATGCTTGCTCAGAATTGCATATCCAAATAAGAACATTGATTGTCTTACATTCCAGTGATTCAGTCATACCATCGTGGAACTATGATAGACTAATTAGACAATAATTAATTCAATTATTAATTACTAGAATGTAATCTTAGAATTGGAATGTCTGCAAAATGCTTTTTAATTCACACAATCACATGTCGTGCATGTCCGGCTATAAATCACCTCGTAATTTTCTCACTAATTCTAAATCACATAAAAGATGAGATAAGCCAACCAAACATTGACAATTTTGGAATCTTCTGTGAAATCTTGAATTGAGGAATGAATTTTTTGTAACCCGCGTCGTCGCATGCATGGTTAACTTTACTTCATTAGTCGTTGGCTCGTTCCGGTGCGGTGGTTACTTTTTTTTCTACAAGAGTAACATTTTGTTTTCTCACGCCTCTCCCCATGCAAATACATCTGACTCCCATGAAGAAGAAAAAAATTAAGAAAACAAATTTCCGGTTTCTTCAACGATGGGAGCAATGGAATGTCGCTCCTGACGAAAAGTGACCAATCATCCATGCATGCGTCCAGAAAAAAGTTAACAAAATTCATAAAAAAAACACTTTTTGGTTTTCTCCATTAATTCAATCAGTCTATTTCTAATTGTTGCATTCCCCTGAAATAATATTTGTTTATGAAAATACGAATATTCTGTTTTCGAATTTTAGAACCTAGACAGAAATGTGGTGAAAACGCCATGTGTTGAATTTGAGTAATAAGGCATAATCATGACGGTTAACGCGATTAATATTTTGTAAACACACAATACAGACCACTTCAAAATATTTTTGTTTGATCTTTGGTTTTTCTTTGTGGAATCTTCCAATTGTGAATAATTATCGCAAAATATTTTTTATTTGAAATAAAAATATACAGAATTTTGTCAGAACTCGTCTTTACTGGTGACCATTGACTTGACATGGAGAGCGGTTCCGAGATACCTGCTGATTTTTCATATTACTATCCTTTATTTCTAAATTTAGTAATGGAGTTATACATAGTTAATCACAATATATACTTTATTTTCTTTTCTGGGCGTTTAATTTTTGTGTATTCAATCCAAATTTGAATGCAGTAGTAGTCAGATGTGACTGTTTTCGTGTTATTTTTTTTCGATGAAGTCCTGTTATTGTACTATATTGTTCTGATGGTCTAAGGTATAGATCTAACTTAGTGGTAGTGGTGTGTACATGTAACTCTTCTCATTTCGCTATGTAGAGGGTTGTACTTTGAGCTCGATTGAGAATGCCTAGCGGTTACCTTCAAAACTCTTCATTGGAGTTTTTCCCTACTATTAGAGATACCCTCCTTGGCTAAAATGGAAAGCAACACAGTCTTTGCGACAGATAACTGGAGGTGTTAGACAAATCCTGACGGAAAATGTCATTATGTGTGTATTTTCTCTTCCGTCCCATGCTGTCGTATAAACCTGATCTCATTATTCCAAACTGTTTCTGACTTCAACAGGAATAGAATTTCGTGATTCGAAATTCAAATTACTGTATAATTCGTATCACTTCAAACTTCCGCAATCTTTCCCTATTTCTCTCACTTCTTCAGAGTGTTTAACACTTCATTCTCGTCCTGAGAACCCATTTTACAAATATCAATCTGTGAACCTCGTACTCGTAACACTAACAATGCAAGCAAATGGACTGAGTAGTCTAACAATAGTCTATTCAGATTCCGTCGTGGAGATTCTCTGTAAAGGGTGGGTCATAATTCGATCAGCAGTGCAACATAAAATAGTCCTGACAAAAGTTTATAAACGATATCCATTTGATAGAGATTTCTCCGTCTGATCTAGAAAATTATTCTCTGCGTAAAATTCACAGGGAATGAATATTAAAAATAAAAGAATTTAATATTTACGTAAAGCACTTTGTGATTAATTCTGACAATTCCATGTTACGTTTCATTGGTGGATTTTATGATATGAGGTTGACGACTTTAGTAAATGAGTACCAAGACCAATGGTCAATGATTACGAACCACCCTGTATTAATATTTGAGAACTCGAATCTCCTGTTCTGAATGACATTTCGTGGAACGTAAGGCCGGGAAGAAAACCGAAGCGAAAGTGTGTGACTTTTACAACAATTGACTTTCGAGTCTCATTCGAGTGAGTTCATTTTCGACTCAATTGTTATGGTGTGAACTGTCAAGTGTGAGGCCGACGCAATAATGCCTGGTTAAGAATCATGTACATGTCGCAGGCAACAATAAGATTAAATGGAAGCAGCAGTTTCTAAACCATGTATGGCTGGAAATGGACATGCAACAGACACGAGTCTGTTGTCCGTACACTAAAACTTCTCTTTAACGAACGGCGAAAATATAGACATCATAAAATGTCTTGCCTTGGTATATGGTGTATGAGACCGATTAATTCTAAGCAGATTTTCACCGCTAGGTTTGACACAACAAATTTGTCTAAATTTTGTCAGGTGTGGTCGGAATGTAAGTTAATTAATGAAAAAACCAGTCCAGTGTCACGTAGTCCTAAGGGCTGCAATCTCTAGACTACCAGCAGATACATAGTAACTGTGAATGTCAATTAATGGGTTGTATAAAATAAAACCCGTCTTTCTTGGATAATTTAGAGTGTATGCGTGGTTTGACCTCTTGTCTGATTAGATCTGACTTGTTGTCTGTGACATATGTTAGTTTACGTGTGTTCCCACTCAACTCGTGGGTTCGAGATCGTCTCAGATGTCAACTCAATCCAGAGCTCGAGCTCAGGTGTGCCATCCAAATGGAATGTCAGACTTGAAAATTCTTTGTGATTCTTGGGCACAACAATGCTTCGCATTCGTAAGAGTAGAAGAGCAATCCCATCAAATTCACATTTCGTCCTCCGGCCATTATATTCATTTCATCCATTCTTCCTTTTTGAGGAGACCAGAGCGATTCAAAGTAAAAGTACGTGGGTTGGGAAACCACACAAGACGTAAAGGGTGTCTTAGAAATTTAAACATAATGTAAAGTACGAAAAGAATCTCAAAGGTGTCTCAGGATTTTTGAATGCTCGTACTAGCACATCAAAATTATTTTACTTCGGAGACATCTCAGCATTGTCGAAAGAGAATGAACGCTTTGTCCCCATTTCGCCTGGGGAAGGTCACCCTTCTACGTTCGTTTGATTCAAACTTTGTGGTACCAGAAGGATCAAACCCCTAACAGCCAAGTCTCAACGATATCCCACACTACCGCCATCTGTTGCCAACTGAGTTAAATTATGCTTTAAATTAAAGATATACATTTTCATGGATCGGGGCTATAGTGCGATCCAAAAATTATCGGCGGATTTGCTAATTCCTTGGCTAAAACCTTGGAGGAAGTAAGGCATGGAGATTGCGACTAATTTGTTTCCTCGAATGCTAAAACCATAATATACATATAAACGATAGAAATTGACCTTCAAAATTTGAATTATTTGGGTCACTACGAGTTCTAACATCAATTATGACGCTTCAGATACATGTCTGCACTAATGTGGCATTCAATCATGCGTTAATCTGAATAAAGTGAAAGTGTATGTATTCGTATTCGTTAATTAACGTGTGGACATCCACATTTACTCGAATTACTCGTTAGCGCAGCTTTCACTTCGCTGGTGACAAAGACTCGTCGAAATGAATTATTTACGTGCACGAGTGCTTTCTACTTTCATCTGTATTAATGCCATTGAACTAATCAATTGTAATTAAGCTATTTACATCCGGCATCAAGAGTTTTCAACAAATCATCGCTCTCGCTGTAGTTATAAAAACAAATGTGTATACTCTCAGGTGTGTCCTGAATGTAAAGAAATCAACAAACATACAGGCATATTCGTGACTGACCTTTCGCGGTCAAACAAGTGGGATGGTGAGTGAATTGGACCCAATCATCCACATTCCGCGTGTGTTAAATTTCCCTTGATTATTTCAAGCGTTTAGGTGATAATGTCTGGGTAGACTTAAATATTCCGACCTCTTCACCTTAACATAAACCGCTAAATCACTAACCCTTCGTAGCCGAATAAATTATTTCTCACTATTAACCGGTTTGAACAGGTAATTGGCGCATCGTGAACATGGTCAGCAAATACATTCAAAGGATTAGAGCATGCAATACCGGCATAAAATTGATTCATTCCGAGAAATGAGAAATAAATAGATTTGATTTTGAATGATTCTGTCAATCTAAGAATTACTTCAGAAAACGCACCTTTGGATTTAACTAATATGAGTACTTCAAAAATTCAAGCAATGGAACGGCGTCTTGAAAGCTAAGTTTGTTTCTCAAAATTTTAATCTGAATTTAAAAATATTGGAGGAGTAAACGTACAACTTTAAACTTGTAAATAATTAGGGAATTTTAAATATATTTTAAATTCCCTATATATTTTAAATTTCCTACATATAATATATTTACATTTTGTTTGTAAGTTCGGTCACAGGTATTAACGTAGGAAATGAGAAATGAATTTCTCTCATGGATTGAAGATCCTTCCTCAGGATTTCCGGTTCGCTAATTATTTTCTCACCTTGAAAGAATGTCCACAATTTTGACAGAGTAGAAAGACCGAGTCATCTAATTTATTGTAGCGCGTGGACAAGTTTGAGGTTAACCCAGGCATTGCACTTCCAACAATTCCGTGTCCAACATTGCAGGTCTCAATATCAATAAAATTACCAAAACAACCAACACCACCGGACCATTTCCCCATTTCAACTCATTGTGCACATAACAAAATATTTGAAAACCGACGAAATAAGAAGAAATTTATCAGAACTTCACGCATACTACCAGCCTTAAAAAATCCATTAGTGCGGAACGTCGTTTTGAACTTAATTCACTTCAGACATTCACTTTAATTTTTTTTGCAAACTGTTGTATTAAACAAAATATATTTAGTTTCAAAATAAATAACATGAACGGATTGCACGTACTTTCATGTATGGTTTACGTTCTGTCATAGCCTCACTCAATATTTCGACTGACTGAGAATGGAATTTGACTCTTGATTCAGGTGGATGGGCTATGATATCTTAGATAGACTGGCCGTGACTATTCAAATTCAATTCTGGGGAGGGTTATTCAGAACCAACGCGCATTATTTATCTTTCTCGATATAATATTTTCAATAATTGACATTCGCAGCAAATTCAAGTTGGGGAATGATTATCGAGGGAAGCGGAAGCAAGTCTAAATATTGTGGCAGTGGAGAGACTTCTAAACATAGAGATACTAATATAAAAGACTAGAGACCCGGTACCCTATGTGAATCTCAAAAATCAACAAATTAATTTGAGGC
>JAQFYE010002960.1:0-16524 GCA_034694305.1 Protaphorura glebata
TAGACTCCTCCTTTTACTATACGTAGGAAGTAGGAACTGTTCTTTAATGAACGGGTAGAGAATATTTGTCACATTTGAGTGATTAGAGTCAAAAGCAAGAACCGAATAGAAAATTCTTCCCAGTACTAATCGTGTTTTTGTCAACACTAAGAAATGCGTCTGGAACGTAAGACAATCGTTGACTATACCGAAACATAGTAAGCTCTCGAAAGCGGATAGTTTAACTTGATGAGTACTGAAGACCTTTGACACTTGAGACATGTCCCTCGTGATTGTCGAAATCTCCCTTCCGTCCGTTACCGGTCTATAAAGATCGAATGGTATTTTTTTGGGTGAAAGAACGGAACGGACGACATGGAGTTCTTTCGAAAGAGGACGGAAGAGAAAAAAGACAAGAAAATACTTCTCCCTGTCTTTTCTTAGGTTTTTTTGAAATATCGTTCAAGAAGTGAATTGAATGCATACACGCAGCCCTAGCTCAACCAGCCCAGGATACCCTTCGTCTCTCTAGAGTAATCTAATGTAATGTAATGCAAGTTGCATGGCAAAGCAATTGCCTTCATTCCTCTCAACACACACACACATAGGAAAATGTCTACGCTTTACACACGTTAGAAAATACCGATCTACGAGGGACAATTTTCAGTAGTCAAATTCACACAAACCAATGAAATTTCAGTTTGTCGCCAGAAATTTTTGAAATATTCTCTTAAACCGCTTTACCACAAATTTTTACATTAAGTCCTCGTAAGTCTAGTTCAGATATCAGACTAAGTTCCTTAGTATAGTGGGTAATAAATTTTCATTTCGCTTAGGAAGGTACCCCTAGCAGTAGCGACATTCAGCACACATATTATAAAGTAGTTCCATATTCGAACAATATTTTCTTATTGAAGACAACTGAATATTGTCCCTTGTTGACTAGAACAGCGGTTCGGGGCAGACGTAGGCCTAGGCCAAAAACCCACCGTTTGTTCATTCTTTTTGTCCCCAGATATGCCTTATCCATCTTCTTTTTCTTTTCTATCGTCCATCTGATCCAATGGAAGGGAATGAAAATGAAAATGAAACAAGTACCAGTACCTGCCGTCGTTACGTTAGTTACATTATGTATTATATCCTAGCCTTCCTTAGCCCGGACTCCTAAGCTCTACGTCTGGTCCCTACAAAAACTCTCCATTTTTTTTCATTTAATTTAAGTAGTTTTTTCCCTAGTTTTTCCCTTCCAGTCTTAACTGGCTTCCTTAGCCTTGCATACCATACCGGGTGGCCGACAAGTAAAAGATATGAGAATCAGATCCACGCTCAAAGTCAAACACATACCGTTTTTATTCTCTTTAACCAATTTTATTAACTTTGGTCCATCCGACTACACCACCTACCCATTGTCATGTACAAATCAAACTAATTACCCAACTTTTATCTCTATTTTTATTTTGGTCATCCTGGATTTTTTCCCATTGTGATATTGTCTCTTATTTGCTAATACAAAAATGTTAAGGCGGTAAGGCTCAGCGTAGTGAGTATCGGGTCATAATACATCAGGTCCCGGGTTCAATTCCTTGTACGACTGGGTTTTGGCACGCTGTTTCGTCTTACAAGATTATTATGGGGCCTCTAGAGTAACTTCTAGCAATAAAATTAATTTTAGCATCCAATTTTCAGAATTTCCCATGACTCGATATAGGAAATAGGAGCTATATTGGTCACTTTACCTTAACCTTGCATCTTAGATTTGACCTCTAAGTGTTTGTAAAGCAGAGTAGAAATTGGATATACGGTAGTGAAGAAAAAGCATTAGTGATGTGATTTTTTGAGAAAATTGAGGACATAGACCTCCCCGGTGGAGGTTGAGTGTAATGTTATATGTTGGTTGTACGGGATGGGTGGTTGGATTTAGTTTTTGCCCGTGCGAAACAACATTCCAGAGTGAACTTTACTTAATCGCTTCACACTCGCACCGGCACCGACCGACCCACAGACTATCTTCCCTAAGACCATGTCAGTGATGTTTGGCTGGAAAGAACCAAAATCATTCGACAACTTCCCTACTAGTTAAGTTCATACTGTCTAAACAAAAAATGTTAAGGAGGCTTTTACAAAATTTGATTCCCTCAGAAAGCGGTTTGATTCCTGTAGCAATTAAGTTGAAAGTTCTGATTATACAGTCATGACGTCATTGACCCTCTGACGCCATAACTGGTGATATGAGAGAAATGGAATCTCCAGGTTTAAAATTGCAACTCGATTCTGTATGTCGGCCAGTATGAGCACACCTAGTAAGAAATCGTTCTCGAGGTATGTTGAAAAGAAGATTCCAAACGGTTGGCAGTGACGATAACTCAAATCCATAGAACGAGTAGATAAGCACCTCAGATAATGAGATCCTTCAACCAGTGTCCTACCACTTATTTTTGGTGAAACAAACGCTAAGTGGCATTTAAAACCAACAAAGTTTCTAACATTTTTCATTCTCAAGAACAAAAACAAAGGACTTAGCGTATGGTTTTTGTACAAAAACTAGAACGACACGAACAACATAATGTGTTCCTTGAAAAATTGCACACTCAGATTTAACAACTTACGTGATTTGATATTTTTAGGAGAAAGCTGACGAGAGGGAAAACTATTTGAAGACCACATTATTTCTCAAGAGTACCGTTTCTTTTATTATCCAAGGAATTCGGATTTTCTTCCCCGGTTGGTATTTTAGTCCTGAGGTTACAAAAAGCCTTTAGAAATTGTTAAGACGCTGAGATTTCAAAATTTTCAAAGAAGAATTACTAAAAACTTGAATACTCCCGCTCAGAAAATTTTTATACTTCGAAAATAGTAATTTAATCAACAAATTGGAGAATTCGGTATAGGGAATAACCGATAAATAAAACACTTTAGGAAAACAATTATAATTCAAGGCAACATTCGTCTTGAAAAACAATGAGCCGATGGCATCATTAGTGTTCGTTCTAATTTCAACCTGACCTCGTTAAATGAATATTTGTAATGGATTTAAAATTATTCTGACAGAGTATACCATGAAGAAAAGACTTAGCTAACTTTGTGGAAAATCAAGTGAAACCTAATATTCACTTAAGTTATTAAGTCCTACGAGGACCAGCATGTAAGGTTGAAAGGCTTAATATTATCTCTTGAAAAGATAAAATCAAACCTTCCGCGCCTTAATCTGTCTTACAAACTTCAACGTCAATCTTTGTTTTTCACTCGAGGAAACTCAAACTCAAAGTTCTTTGAGGAAATTAACTAAGAAGACCCAGACCCAGGCCTTGTAGAACGAACGGATGATCCACAATCCAGTCCATCCAGAACCAGAACTCTGGAGGAAGTTGAGGGAAAATCCAGGGAATTCAGTAATTGGTCAAAATGGAGAACATAGTTTACTTTTCCCGGATCCAACACACAGAGGTCCAGCACACAAGTCACAGTCACTCAATTAGTCTTTAATTAATTAACTTTTTACTCACTACTACCCACCAAATTCCATTCGACTAATTTCTCTCTCAATCTCATATTATCTCATCCCATGTCCTCAAAATCCATGCAATCTTGTAATTTCTAGTCCTACACTAATATTACAGTGTTAAATCAAATTATATCAAGTCCACTTAATATCTCTTGCAATATTCACTCAAATATCTTCGACATGAACAGAATTTTAATATGCCGATCAAATTTTGATAGTAGCAGAATGTAGAGTCAAAATTTCTCGTTATGAACCAAAATATTATCAGACGAAGTCTGAAAATAAATACGAATTTTACGCACGAATTGCGTTCCTTGTGAATTAGCAATATATTTGGATTAGCGTCTCTCGAGCCAAATTAAATTTAGCAATTTTCCCTTCAATATTTGCACATATGATCCTATTTAATTTGATTGGATCGGTTGATTTGCACTTCGTGAGATGATATTTTGGGTGAATCTTGTGAATCGGATGACCTTAGCTAATTAGTGACATCTTAATTAAAAATTTGATTTAAATGATGCGAACCTTCATCGTCCAATACAAGCCATAAGTATCTAAATCTCCAATTCGTTCTTCCTTTGAATCCAAATAAAGTAATGTCAAGTCACTTTGAAAATCTGAATACAAATTCAAATTTCTTCCTTTCCCAAGTTTATGATTTAGTTTGGTGTCAAAACTTAGAACCCGGGAGTTTCACACCCACAACACTCATGTTTTGCGGTCACGACGCTTATTTCGGTGGGTTGAAGCACACACAAGAACATAGAACTTAGAACGACACAAGTTTGGGGTAAATTTGTCGTTCAAATTGAAACGGCACTTGTACTGCTAATGATTGTATATTTTAATTTTCCGTCTTAATTCGAATCCTGGAAGGGTAGAGTGTGCCCTTATGTTCGCAAACACCCAGGATGTTAAAACTCGGGAGAGAAACAGATTTCCAAGTTAAAAACTAAATCAACACGGGAAAAACTCAATTAGACAATATTGAATCAAGGGGAAGGAAAAAAGGGGGAAACATTGCATAAGTTTTAGTCCGTCAGAGATTTCAATCTGAAAACCGACCGACAACCATGAACCGTGCCCTCCGTTTTTTTTTTACAAAACCCGGGAGACTAACTTCACCTAAGTTTCGGTTTTCGGCATAGAACCCCGTCTCGTCTTCTCTGATTGATTCCTTTCATTAACTTGTCTTAAAAGTTCAAAAATGTCAACCCACACTCTACAACGATTTGTCATCACACTCCACGTGGGAAAAAAATAAATATTCTTCGAGACGAAACTTTCCAGGTCTGGTAAGCTAAAAGCTACTCGCCCAAGTTTAGCATTTGGCGCGTATTTTATGTTGTACACAAGGAGAACGGGAGTTTCGTCGTTTCGTTGGCCAAAAAAAAAGGTCGAAACAAAAATCCATATCGTAAATCACTCAAACGGAAGAGGAAGATGACAAACTTTGTTCACAAAAGTCAATGTCACTCATACTATATCATTCCAGACTTTTCCAGTACTTAGAGTTTCCTCTGTCATCTTTCCATGACAAGGAATCAAACAAGGAATCCAATCCAGACATACAAAATTGTAATCGTAAACTTATTCTATTCTCAACCAACAGACGTTCGTCCGTCTCATCGAACGGTCACGGTCCACATCTCAAAATCTTACACAGATTATTGTCTTATTAAACACAAAAAAAAGTTTTGGCCAAGATTCGAATTCCGAAGTATCGTCTGTCCATCCGGTACAAATTAACAAATTCGAAAATTAAATGACAATATCAAGTCAGCATCTCCGATAAGTCCAAAACTTCCAAAATTTCGTCGGAAGATTGAAAAACAAAACTTGACAGGTGTCGAATATGATGTTTTCGCTTACATCGTGGTTTTTGTCGACAGTTTCGAAATACATAGATATTCGGAAAAACTTTGAATTCCCGACTTTGAAGAATTCCTCGGATATTTCAGGCTTAAACTTGATTTTCACTGTCAGATGCCAATATTCGATTATCCAACACAATTATATGCAAATGAATGTTCGAAGAACTCCGTCAAACGTTTTGAACTAGTATCCGAAGACCGTAGAACAAAACGTCAAAGTACAAGCAGTTTCCGTTTACACCACTTTGACGATTGTTTGACTTTATCAATCTTTGTTGTAAGTAGTATCGAGTATCACGACGCGGTACATTTTGAATCTTTTGTACGATGTTCTGAGACAATTATGTCAAAAATGTCGATAACCGTTTCTAAGAATACAATGCAGTATGTCAATGTAAATATTTCGCATAAAGTTACATTTTTGATGATTTTGATTTTGACAGTTGTCAGGATTTTTGAATGGCGATAGGGATGTCTTAGTTATAAGGTAATATGGCCTTAATTTGGGTTTATTTTTCGGGGAATATTTTGAAAATGATGATTTGGTGTTAAGATATCGTTGTGACTTGTGAAGATATCTTGACTGAGGAGAGTTTCGACAGTACACCCGTCCTCAGTGAAAACTGGTTGGGAACTGATGAGAGTGTTGGCGGGGAAGACTGGTGTACGTACAAAAATGAAGAGGAATGGAACGTCGAGAGCGGCCTTTTTGGCCGTAGGGTTTCTTAACAACAAACTCCCTACGCCACTGCGTCTGCGTCCTTCCCACCACTTCTTACCCCAGACGGAGGGTCTCAAAAAACTGGTTTCTCTCTCCCCCACAAGGGAAGAGACACGAGTCAATGGTAACACTAACTCAAAATTATCCCCGTATTTCAGAAATCCATTATTAATTCATAAAAAATATTCAATTTGTCAAAGATTCAGTTCCAGCATTTAAAATATTGCGCAAAATTTGCAAAGTATGCAGCACGGTTCACCCCAATTTTCATATTTTTAGTTTATTTAATCACGCCCCCTTGAAAGATTTCGTATTTCTCATTGAAACATGTTAAAATATTTCAGCCCCTGAAAGATATCCGTAACGCCGACAGGAATGCGAATGTTTCATCGCAATATAAAACTAATTTTTATTTTTTTAAATACATATAGCAGGAAGATAATATTTTCATATTTTCTATTCTACTATCAAACCCTCGACCTGGCTGAATGAATGAACGATGCATAACTGCGAGTGATTCTTCTTTGATCCTATGAAAATGCAGTTCGAACGAAAACTCAGTTTTCGCAAAAGTAAACAAAAGTTCAGTCAGAATACCGGACCGAATGTTGACAAAATTCTTGAGACTAATAAAGAAATTAACGAACTAACTACTCTCGTGCTTTTAACTTAATTCTTGGTCAATCCGTCTTAATGGCCACTTCTTTGTGAATGCTGTACGGGTGTATTCATGCTAACATTTTATACAAAACTTCTTCTATTTACACTGATTTCAAAATAATTGGTACAATGTTTGAATGAGACGCTTCGAACGAAACTTCATGTGAGTTGTACAAATTTTGATTAGTACGGGTATGGGTTAAATGAACCTACCAGCCTGATCGAAATTTGAATATTAAATCCATATATTTCAGATATAATCTGATCGGTTTTTCCCTAAATCAAACTGTTACAGTTGAAGAGAATCCCTTACGAAAGAGTTCTTGCAGTGGAAGGAAAAGCTTTTGACAGAAAAGAAACTCTTGACAGACGAAACTCAGAATGCTGGAATGAAAAAAGGGGAGAAACAAAATCTAAACCCTGGTAAGGAAACCCGAGTCCGGATTCTATTATTATGACCACCTTCCATCATCTTTCTATACTGTAGTTTACCTTTTCACTTTTATTTCTCTCATCTTAACCCACCTTACGATTAGTCCTTCAGGAAATTGAAATCGAACCCGGGTCGTGTACTCTACGTCCAAAGATCACGTATAAGATGAAAGAAGATGCTTCTAACCACTACGCTACGATGTGTAACAAAGGTCTGAGCAGTTCAGTCAATCATATTCTTTCATCTGATCTGTGATGTATCAGACACATCCATGATCAGATCTGAAAATTAGTTCTGAGCAAATCAGATATTCTTTTTACTGGTTTGCTTGGAAATTAAAATACTTATATCGGACAAACAGTTTTCAATTTCAATAAATTGATTGTCAATCAATTTTGAACCGAACTCGATTCAAAATTAGTGACTGGATAACTTCATATCGGACAATTATAAATTATCTGATTACGTCTGATATCAGCATAGTCCATGTTGATAACAGCATAAACTGATATTCTTGACTGTAATAAGCTAACTAACTAGTTTCAGATATTATGAGTGCAACAAAGTTGTGCCAATATTTGTAATAATAGTTCAGATTATATGATTCATAGGCGTTTCCTTTGAAATAATTGGAGCCAGCAGGAGTCTTGAGAAAGATTTAGTCATTTACTCACCTAGAAATTAGCGGGAGTGTCGTTGGATTGTAAGACAATCAATACGTTGTCCTTTGATGTTCTGAATGAATTCCTTAGTTAGATGTTGAATCCCCAGGGAGAAACAAAGGGCGACTCCAAGGTCAAGGTCTTTACAATTTCTTGGCCAGTCAAACTTGTGTTACCACCAGGAGATTGCCTGGGTCGGGATTGTAAGAGAATCAGTTCTATTTCTTTGGATTTTTTAGAAACGTATCTTTAGCACTTTAAATGAGAAGAACTGAAGAAAGGAACTGAATATTGTCAATGTTTCAGTAAAAACTCAGGTATCACGCTGAGATTGTGTCCGGAATGTAAAATAATCAGTCTTAGGGTTTTCCCAATGAATTGTTGAGTGCGAGAAAGTTCAAAAATTCTGTCACCATGCGATATTATTTTGCAAGTGTGTTCGATCTCAGATACGAAGTGAGACTGATGATTTCGTAGACAGTGCAGTGAGTTGATTTATTAAAACAAGTCGAAACACGGGCAGACAAATCTTACAAAACATTTCCAGACGTAACTTAAGTTGACCTTGAAGTCAAAACTGGAAAAGGAGTCATCATAAGTAATAAAGTTGGTATTGATAACATTGTGGATTGAAAATTGAATGAAAAGACATTAATGACTGTGATAGTGTGCACGAGCTACCCAGCTACCTATTGTTTATTGTTCCTTATCGGAATGAAGAGGAAAAGGAATGTCCAGGTTTGGAAACCTGGAATTATTTTTATATATACTTCTACGACGTAGTTTTCTTTGTCCATGAGTTTTGAACAAAATAATCCAATTATTTCTTTCTTTGTCCATTTCAACTCAAATATGAGTTCATACAAACCTAATGTCGTTGCACCGGCAGTTTATCTAAATCGGTATGTTTCAAACAACGTATTTTGCAGAAAAGTCTGGCCATAGATATCTGATATTCCATGTAACGGATTATCGCATTTCTGGTAGTTTGGGACTTTTGCCTTTTCAGACCTGTTATTGAAATAATCTCACATTCAGTCTTACATTTTCGATTCAAAAATATTTAACTAGCTGTCTATCATTATCTAAAATGAATGACACTGTTGACAATTAAGTCATAGGAATTGGTAGTGACCCCAATTATTTTGTGGTAGACTGAAAGAAATAAATCATCCAACTTGCATATTTAAAGTTAAACATTTGTATGGGCAGCGCTCCACTTATTTCCGCCTAGGATTTTGCAGAATTGCTGGAGATGACGCGTCCAAGTACAACTAAATGATTCTCGACGTTGAACCAATAATATTCCAAATAATCTTCCAATTGTATGTATACGTGGCCAAGTAAATAAATGGAAGGAAGTGTGTTCGGAAACCTTATCATACAAGCAAACAGTCAGTTCATTTCTATGTATAACAGAATTTTATGACATAATATGTAATTCTAGAAAGATGCACTGCACTCTTTATTGCACTGCATTGCATTCTTATCAGTATCAGTTCAAAATGTGACTCATAAGTCATACACTGTGTAGTGTACGTCGAACAAGGATGCGGTCAACATTTTATATTTCTGACTCAGATTCCATTTCATTTAAGGTTTCTACTGGGTCGGATAGCCGACCCAGCCCGGCCCGGCCCGGTCAGTCAGGTTAAAAATAATCTTATCCCAGTTAAAGTGACAATATTCCAAAAATCCAACGAACTACTCATGCATAATATAATAACCTGTGTATTGGGACCGGGTTACCAAAATTGCAAACTTTTGTTGGCAGTAGTCGTGAGTTGCAGGAGATTTGATTAGGCATGTTGTCAAATCCCGTGAGCCAAGATTTGGTCGTGTCAGTCAGGTAGCCGCCTGCCTGGTAGGGACAAGTTGGACCCAATTTGTAAGTGCTAATGATGATCAAAATGGGCAAGTCCTAGCAAACCCCCAACGTAATCATGATTTTTAAAAACCTAAAAATAGTGTTGACGAATATCTCTTGCAGTTCTCTGGTTTGAATTAAACGTCTAAATAAATAAAATAAATAAATTAGAAGCAGATCGGATGAAATTCCATTAGAATTGGTCGGATCGAATAATTTAATGAAATGTTTGACCCGATCCGTTCAGCAATCTAGCTACTCTAACTTAGTAACTTTTATTAATATTTCTTAACGTCAACAGAGTGCATTTTATCGTAAGTGATAGTTGACAAAGTGTTCCTATTCTCTTCGAGCTTTTTTGAAAAAAATACAAATATTTCAGATACGAAAGTCCAAGCGGTTCCATTGATTTCATTTATTTAAGCTGATCTGTTTGTTATTTGCCTTGAAAAGTGACCGGATTTCAGGTTACATTTTTATTTTCACTAATGGTTGTATTTGCACGGTTGAGTTTGCATCCGCCGTCGTCAATTTTTGCCTTTGCACATTTCTGACATGCACGCGCGTGTAAACTTTTAATCTAGATCCACCACCACACCGCCCGAACTCAAAGGAGGAATTATTTATTTTTTGAGAGTATACAACCACCTCTCAAAGTAAACAAAGTATCATTGTCATTCATCCGGTAATAGTCTCCTGTCAAACAACAATCTGAACTAAATTCCTTCTAAATCACACCAGAATTTGCAACTTTCAACGCTTCCGGAGTTTTACTTTATTTCTCGGAAATGACTAAATGACCACATCGGCGATTTCGCCACAAATGTTTATTTATAGGAATCATTGACCAGGAAATCTGTCAAATGCAATGAATTTCAACTATTTTTGTAGGACATTACCCGAACGACGTTGCTCTTTAGGCTCAAATTGTATATTTTCCACCAAAAGGTGGGTGCCCTTTGGTCTAAAAAATAACCTTAGGCCTTTCTATCTTAGGCTTAGAGATACACCGTGGGATAACTTGTAGATGGTTAAGCTGTATTGGAAGTGAGCCTAGCCTTGTTATTTTTAATTAGAAAAATTAATTCTGGCCTTAGTTTATGTAATAACTTAATCGTTAGATAATCATGAAAATGAAGAATAATTTGACGACTTGACCTCCATGAGCAACATTTCATAATTTCCTTAAGCATAGACAAGAAAGTACATTTGTGAAAAGAAGACTTGAAGACTTGACCTCTCCGTACCATTTACGATGTCAGAAAAGTTATTTGAAGCCCTCAAGAATTTTTATGAGATTTTTTTATATTTTTTATTACATTAATAGAGTGAAAGGATTTGTGAGAGGATTTCTTTTGACTACTGTGAAGTAAAAGCGTAAACATGGCCGTAAATATGAGTTTAATTTAATGAATGTAGGAAGTCAGTCCACAATGCCCGGCATTATTATTAATGGGAATGACACTCATAAATTAAACGGGGTAAGGATGGAGCTGGGAAATATTAAAAGGAATGCATGAGAGAACCGAGAAGAAAAGGAAAGGTCAAGTCAGAGCTCTTTTGGGTCATCGGTTATTCAAATCCTAAACATACTCGACTCCCGTTTACATTTTTACTTACTAAGGAACCTTCCTCAAATGTAAAATTCACATCAGGTAAATAAAATGTTCATTTCAAGTATCCTAGAAGCTATTCAGGAAGTGACAATTCATCCTCGCCAGTATTCTAAACATTTCTAGCCATAGAATCTGCCGACAATTTGCTAAACTTAATTCTTGGAGTTGAATTTTGGATGAATCTTGATTTTACAAGTAAAATGGTTACCTTGTTGACCTACTATGACTGAAGAGACACAATTATGACGACTCAGAGTCAAGATTCCTTCCTACCGGACGGACGGACGTTCTTTGAGAAGGATTTTTTAAGAGATGAACCAACATGACTTGACAAAACACAAAGTTTAAGCGCCTGCCACTCAACCATTTACACAACAATGTTCTTCAAACCCTCACTTTATTATTATTCCCCTCAAGAGTCTCAGAGTGCATGAGCACAGACGAACCAAGACAGCAAATTATGCAATCCTTCAAGGAAAATATTTATAGAATCCTCAAGATCGTCCACAACTTTCATCCCACACTCGCTTCTCAAATCGAACATTAGATTTTTGGACCTTCCACGAAACTCACTAAAAACTAAAAGAAACCCGGATAGCAGGGAGATTTTGCTGAATTTTCTGGATAAAATGTATATCTGAATTTCCTCCTCAAAATGTCACCATGGGCTGAACCCGTTATAAATGAACCACCCTGTACTATAAAGCATTCCGGACGTCCCGAGAAAGAATTCATCCCTTCGTTTTGTTCCAGATCTCAATTTTAACGGTTTCTAGGGTCGCGCTTGGTATTCCTCAGCTTAGGAACAATTTCCTTTGACCTTTGACCCTTGAAAATAGGATTATGTTAAACGGTGAGTTGAAATAATTCCAGAGTTCGGCTTCGGGGCTCGAAGGGTTGAGTCGAGTATTGAACAACGGCCTATTACCAAAACTTGGACCATTGAAAGGAATGTAAACACGTGACACTAATCGTAGTCCAATAAATTCAATTTGTAATATTGTGGCGAAAGGTGTTTTGCGACCAATCTCATAAATCGTTTTGTTTATACCAAATAAGACCAAATTGCATGCTTCAAACTCTGCATGCAATCTGCCAGACTAGACTGGACTAGACTAGACTCCAAATTGCTATGCCATCTGTAAAAAAAATTATATTTCTTCTTGCTTTGTACGCGCGTGTAAAAAATACCACAAAGCAAAAATTGGGACGAATGCGAATGTTGCCACGGTCGGTTCTAATTATTTTACATGTCAACAGCACCCAACGTCAAACCCTAACCCTTAACTGAGTCAAAAACATGAAGTAAATTAAATATTATTCTAACAAAAAATAAATACACACGCAATTAGTAATGGTCCAAGGCATTCCTTAATGACATGTATCCCAACGGACAGGCGTTTAGCGTAGATTTGTCAGTTGAATTGCATAATTTTGATGCATTTTTACATGAGATATACATTTTTCGTGATTCAATTCAAAATTCAGATCATAAAATCCTAACAACTCTAATGGAATTCCATATAAGGTAAGTCAATACCAGTTCGATCCAGAACAATTGTCCTGGAATTGCAAAAATAATTGTCCAGAACTCGGATGCTTCTAAAAATCCTAAGATTTTACACGACTGTCATGAATTTTTCAGAAAATAATATTTGAGGAATGTTCTTGGAGAAATTTTTCTCAAGCATGTATTAGACTTTTTATGAACAAATCCAGAGCGGATTTCCATGCATGAGAATAACAAATCCAATTTCATTGCAATTAAGGATCCTGGAGAGCATTGTGAATTGTGATTTTCTGCCTTGGCCACCGCCGCCGCTCTGTAGCAAGTTTTTTCATCCCCATATGTAGTTTATAGAAATCCGACAATTTTTGCACATGCAAGACCTGAGGATGGCACGCCATATGCCGTGCTTCACTCAAGATTTTCCCTCGTTATATTTTTCTTAAGGAATCGTTCCAACTGAACTCCCAATTTCTAGGTCCTCTCCTAAGTGTCACGTATGTCGTTCGTTGGAGCGCTCTCTTAATGCAACGTGCTGTTTTTCCCACTGGAGGTTAAAAAAGGGAAGAATTTGTCAGACTCATAATAACTCTCAGGACGATTTAGAAAATTGGGAATGTCGTGAGTGGTCTAAGCTGAGTCTGAGGTTCATGAGCTCCACTACAACTTATTTCACCTTTACTACCCAAGGACGGACATTATTTCTCAGTCAAACTCCTCTAGAGGTCAAGGGCATCAAATCTATCACCAAAATCCAGGTTTAACTCTTCTCGGCCAGATCGCTCATGTTGATATCGTCGCAAATCGGCTTTACTCGTCTTAAGCCATTTTTGGGGTGACTTTCCCTTAGACAATTCTTCTGTATCAAAAATTTTTCCCGGACGATTCTGTCTATTTCCGAATAATTTCTTCCGGCCAATACTACTGCATCTATCGGATTATTGAAAGGCTTCTCCAAATAGAAAGGCACCCGGCCTGTACTGTTGAAATTTAGTTTAGATCACCTCGACTTCACAGAATAAGTTTCCAGCATGCCGCAATTAATTTCATAATTTTTATTACACATTTTAATTTGATAACATAATATACAGAGCTTAAATAAAACATCATTTTGTAATCGTAGCTGTCCGTTTCGGCAGGAAAATAACTGTCGACTGGAGAAGAGAATAAAAAAAAGACATCAGTACTTCCGATGACCCAAATGAAAAAGATGAATAGTTCGGGGCCTACAAAAAATATTAAAAAAACATTGTTTAAATTCCTTTCGATTTTCAAATGATTTAAATCTTATTTTTGAAAAACTTACGTTTCGCCAGCATCATCATTCCGGAGTGAATGCCGACCCGAGGAACCCCGGACGAAGAAATTTAGCGCGTCTGGGGCGCAACGTCGATAGGTTTAGACGTCTGGGGCGCACCGTCGATAGGTTTAGACGTCTGGGGCGCACCGTCGATAGGTTTAGACGTCCCTGACGCAGGCGACGATCAATGTGAGAGCACTCCAACCTAGAAATTTGAAAATTTAAATGATTTACTGGAGCAAATTCAAAAACCAAAAAAAGATTGCAGATTTTAAGTTACAGAAAGAGCTGATTTTGACATTGGTCAAATTCAAACGGTTGGGATGTATCTGCTGACGTTGACTCTGCCGGTAAGGGAAGCGTCGACACAAGGATGACCAATGCCGTTCTTCTACCGCTCACCCGTTCAGTCAATGAATGATGGTTAACGCAAAACAAAATCGTTTCGACGGTGCTTGGTGTCGAGGATGGACACCTTCCGGGTTCAATGTCCTGATGTTATCGGAACAATACCCCTGTTTTGAAAACAAATAAAAATTTATATAAATGGCTTTGAGTTTCGAAGAACCTACACACGGAAGTGTTCTGAGCTAAAATTTCTTGGAATTCATCAGTATTTCATATTTTAAAATACTTCCGTGTTGGTTGAGCGACTTGTTCTCAGGGAATCCACCCTAGAGAATTCCGCAACATGCTACGCCGCCTGGTTACAAGTTCTATCCTTCGGGCAGACATGGCCATTCTAGTGGTCCAAAACTTTTTCCTAAACTGGAGATTGTCGATTTGGTGAGATTTGCTTTCAAAAAACATTTGTATGCCTCCAAGGAATGTTAATTAATGAGAGAATTTCTTAATGGTGATTTAAGAGACATCACCTCACTATTTAATGTTTTAATAGATTACTGTGTGAAAGAACTAGATCGGACATCCACGGACGGTACTGCAGTAAAAAATTATATGAGTTCCGTAATTTTGATTAACTGACGCCTGTAGAGAAGGGGATGAGTCTGGAGGGCGCCGTGGGTTAGTGATATCAAAGTCATTTGAAACGCTGGCACACTTTTCATATCCTGCACTCCAGCTACTTGAGTTCCAGTCATGGAATGGAGCTCCTTCTTATTACCTCACTTTGGACTAGGGATAAATAATAATATGTCCAAGAGATCGTCCATATCCTTAAGCCCTCGTCGGACTGACCAACTGAAATGAGGGTCTGAGAGTGGAGTTGGAGATTTTTTTTAACGAAATAAGAAGACCTCCTGCTGACCTCGCCTCCCTCGGAATGAGCCAAGAAAACCCGCAGAGAGGAGGAAGCCAAATGGGCGTGTTATGAGCTCAAAATGAAATGAACTCCGCTCTGGACGTCTTCGGATCCAAATGTGTCTTCTCCAGAACACATTTTCTCCAGCATCCACCTTTTCCTGTCCCAACAATCCTAGTTCTGCTTTTTCGTATCAACAACGCACCAATGATTCCGAATTTTGAGATAGAAGTAGGAAAATTAGCCCAATTGGTCAAATTTTCAAACCGTTAAGACCTAATACTTAAAATAGCATTTTCACAATATCTGGGTTTCGGCAAAGATGTCTGAATGCAGTTTTGCTCGATTCTAGTTGGAGAAACCTGAAAACGTGAATCTCATTGAGAATTTGACGAGTGACGCACGAAGTTGACTTTGTGGTCGGAATTGAGGACACCCGCTGATAATTCAATGTGTCGACAGTCATATTTTGTGAGGAATGTTTGTAATGGTTTTAATTGAATGAAAACACAAACTCAAATATCCAATTACGTGCTTGCTAACGCTGTCCAATGAAACATTAAAAATAAACCCAACTCATCGTATATTTTCGTGTTTCAAAATTTGTACAATTAATTTAGTTAGTTTTGGAGTTGACATAAGATTCTGAGCAAAACGCTTATCTCACTTTTTGTTTTAATTTGGTCCGTCTGAGAGTCGGTGCTTACTCCGTCAAGTGACAATTTTCTGGCATCCCTGGTCAAAACTACGATTCATAATGTCACAGGGTGGTTCAACACTATTTTCACTCCATGTAATCTGACTCACAAACCTGATCATATCCGAACAAATGGGATACGACACCCCTCGTTTACAACAGCTGACCCTGGAATGTTTGACAGAATAAAAAAGCGAGATTTATATATTTGCAACAAATATCATGCATTTACAGTAAGTCAAACTGGGCTCTGATATTTCTTCAAGTACTGTGTTATTGGAAAGTGCTAAAGATGACACGTTTGTAATGCTTCGATTTGAATTTGCATGTGTCAGTGACATCCGTGCCCTTCAGCATCGGTCAGGACGTTGCCGTAAGAAAACCCACGTTGATTTTCCGAGATCAACCGGTTAGGTGTTAATGTGAAATGCTTGATAAACCC